>LOJH01063590.1:0-10705 GCA_001685095.1 Ellobius talpinus
ACCCTAAAATGGGTCCCTTAATTAAGATATCTACTTCCCTGCTCCCATAACTAAAGAAAGAATATTAAGAGTTGCAAAGTTTCTTACTCTTTTCTAGTCTTACTAGTGTCCTTGACATTTCCACATACTCATGAGTTCCAGAGTTAAACAAAACAGACACCACTCATTGCAGTTAGAGCCAAGGCAGCACAAACTGTGCTTTTTTTCCTTCTATCTCAGAGTGGATGACTGGTAATAAGTTGCTCACAGTTAGTGACATGTGATCTCCTTCTGTGCCTTGACCCCCAGCACTCTTAATAGAATCACAGCACTCATTATATTGCTATATTTGGTCTCTGTAACACTTCTGCAGATGGATCATCTCCTTCAACATCTATTCCGGGGAAGTAAGAACAGAAGTTGTATATCCTTGAGAAGAAGAGTATCAAGGGCTCCTTTTGCCAGTGGAGGGCGTAGGAGTTACCAAAACTAAGACGGTTTCTGGGGGGGTGCTCTAAGGTTTAAACAAGCACTTCTAATAGAAGTTTATAAACCTCACAAAGAGGGCCAATTGTCACATAATCTTTTTCTAGCAAGGCAAGGCTATTCTGATATTGTATCATACTGTATATTAAAATATTTAAATATCATCTCATTATAATTCCACTCATCTCACATGATAAGATTTATTTTCATTACAATGCGGTGCCTTACTTCATTTCATTAGTTATGGTTGTACGGAAAAACAGATGCAGTAGGATGGGTATATATGTATATATTATATATATATGTGGATGGATATATAAATATGTATAGTATATATGTGTGTATCCTATATCTGTGCATGAATGTCATTATTATGTTTTGACTATAGTTTGTTTACACACAAATTATAAAATGGTTATAAATTGGCAAGTGGAATTATGGAGGCGAGGGTGCCTCGTGATCTACATGATGGAGACTGGGGAAAACCAGTGGGGGAATTTAGTTTGATTCTGAGGACTTGAGATCCAGAGGCAGAGATGGTGTAAGACCTGAGTCTGAAGTCTAAGGACCAGTAATGCCAATGGAAAAAGCCAGAAAACTCTGAATGTTTGATGGCCTAGCTCAGAAAGAGACAGTAAATTTGCCTTTCTTGCAGGTTTTAGTTCTACTTGAGCCCTGAGTAGGTTGGGTGATGATAATCTGTATAAGGCCTAAAAACTCTGATATTATTCTCTTTAAAAACATCCTTGGAAGATCCATGCTGTATTCCAAAACTATAATTATAGCATTTTGGTGGCTTAACCAAGGAGACAATAGGTTTCAGGCAAATCTGCACTATACAAAAAGATTCTGCCCCCAAACAAACAAGTAAAATATTCACAAATAAACACAGAAACAGTGTTACATTAGATATTGCCACCACATCTCTTATCGCAGATGAACTGATACATAAAATTAGCCCTGGCTTCTGTGGCATAGTTTTGAAGGTAAAATGAATCTCAGGAGACAACTGAGTATGTAGTCATCTGATATAGTTACAATCTAAAAAGAAGAGTTTAATTTATAGAAGAAAATAAGACATATGGCATTATACAGATTACAGAAATAAGTAATGAAGAAACCTGGAAATTACCAGCAGAAGGAAGCCACTATAAGCCCTGTACTTTGGAGAAATGGGTATATCGCATACCATAAAATAAGCCCAGGAGCCAGTGTCACATGGTAAAATGTGGAACCATGACATTCCTGAAAGAGCTGGGACTGGACTGTGCAGGATGAAGTCACCAGTAAGGTATCTGCAACCTCTCGGTCTCATGCAGACTTACCTGACACCCTCAGTGAGGAAACTTGAGCAGAGGAGAGCTTCCTGGCAATCAAATCAGGGCAGGTGTACAGAGAAAGAAGTTTTATTGCACAGAACCCTGAGCTGTAGGAAAGAAATTATCCTATCTGTTGTGCAGACAAAATCAAAGTAGGAAAAGCTGTAAAAGCCTAATAAAATGCCTTCAAGTCACAGATTGACCTATTGCGTTGGACATTATTGTTTAAAATTGATGATTTAATTCCAAATCAAAAAGACCTTTATCCATCATGTACCTGCATGGGTGTATGCACATGCTCACACATACACACACAGACCCACACATTTTTAAAAAATTTACTGACATACTGTTGCAATCAAGAAAGTGCAGTTTAAATAACACTAATTTTGCCTTATATAAGCTGAAGTATTCTTTCTTTTGGCTCAAAGTAGAGTTTCCGTGGAAACAACCTTCACCTAAATTAGTTTCTCATTTTCTTCTCTGCTGCTAGTAAGGGCTCATCTCCAGTGTAGGCAGAAGTATCATTTCTAACAGAGCATGAGAAAGATTTCTCACTGCTAGTAATTAGGTGCAATCCAAAACTAAATGCAGCATAGGGGTCACTTTAGGTAAATATACCTATAAACTATATCATAGGATTTTTACAACTTGTAAGTTTTAATAATGAACTTAAGTAAGTTTATATTAAGAAAATATATTCATGCTTAGAGGACTATTTACATAACCTATTAACTAAACCATAAAATATTGTATTATTCCCCTTATCAAAATAATCGTTGACATTTACTCATGTTATGACAGATACTAATAATCTACTGTAAGACTCATGTAAAGACATAAATACAACCAATTTACTGCAACATGTTTCATAACTTTTTGCTTAATGTGTGTAAACTGAACAATCTTAAGATTCTGTGGGTTTGACGATAGACTATCTAAAATACATAAATTTAACAAAACCCACCAAGCTGACCCTATAGACTATCAATTCACTAAATGAAAACCACAAGTCATGATTCCTCTTTGCATATCTAACTAATGTCTAACTACACCTGCGGATAATAAAAGAAGTATGCTCATTGCTTTTGGGGTGTCAACCAGTACAGTCAGCATTTTAGTGGTAATAAATAGGTCATTTACATTTACATTCTCTGGCCTGAATCATGGCAGTTAGAACCCCATTTTTTCAGTCAGTATCATTCATTTTATCCCCAGGGGTACTTTCAGAAGTTCTTTTGTAGTTTCACAATTGTTCAAACTTCATGTTCTTTATTGTACACACTTAGTGATAATGAAAGCTTAAGTAATACATTGGATCATCATGCTCTGAGACAAGTTTAATCTCATTAGACCTGCATGCAAAGCTCTTTACGATCTTTCCTTCTCACACTCATCTCTCACTGCTCCTTCTTTTCTAGTTTTACTGCTTTATTATCAAATTACACACAGATCGCAAAACATGCCGTGTTTATGACTTAGAACATGTTGTTCCTTCTAGCTGGAGCAGCCTCATCTGCATTAGTTCTTCTGGATCAGTTCTTCTCATTCTCGGATACCCCTGGGAATTCGCAATTCCTTGAGGAAGTCCTCTGTAGCTGTCATCCCTCCATAGATCATGTGCAGCAGGATTACTCATTAACGCACCCTGCTTTCCAGTGAGCATCTTAAAGGCACATGCTGCAGATGCATCCCTGAGCTTGCACATCATAGGTCCTGACAACATGAAATGTGTCTTTCTAGCTCCCCAAACTGCATTTGAACTGAAAAAGAGATGATACATAGTAAATGTCGTTTTGATGGTTGACTATAAGTACACTATTCAACTTCATAAAGTAAAAAAAATTACTTTTGGTGGCTTAGAAAGAAAGACTACAAATCCTCAGATTCTGGCATTAACACCTCTATGAGTAAAAGTTGGTGAGTTGGCTCACATGGTTTTTTCACTGTCTTCCTTGATGAAACTTAAAGCGGGTACTGTTTTAGCAGATCAGTAACTATACATGGAGTGACTAACCAACCTCTCTTTGAAATCCAAAAGTAGGGCTGTGAGAATCTGCAACACATGCATTCTTCTTAATTAAATCTTCAGTGTTCTGATAGATCTTCATCTGTCTTTATTAACAGTTCCTAAAGCTAGCAGCCAGTTCTTTCGGTCACAATCAGCTATTTAAAGCATTTCTTCTTTTCCTATACCTACATTTTAACTCTATAAAATCCCACAGCTGTTTTCTCTCACTGAGAAAGCATATAGGTCTGTAATTCTCTGCCTTTCCCAACTTTGATACTTGCTGAAGGTATTCTTGTAGCCAGAATAGTACCATATGTCCCTCAATGATTTCTCAGATTAGGGGCTGACTCTTATAAAGAGATGAAATTTATATATGATCACTGTTTTATGTAATAATTGAATAATAACTTTTATAAATTTAATCTGAATGCTGACAGATTTCTCACAATACTCAAATCTTCCAGTTGAAAATTGAAAAATATCTAGTGAAGAAAACTCCCCCACAATGAACATGTGATGGTAGAGTGTCATCAATGTGACTGAACATTCAGAGAGATTCTGTTACATGGAATGAGCAAAACACCTAAGCCCATCACTCCATAGATAACTGGACAAAGAAAAGTAAACAGCATGAGTGTAGAATCCTACATGATTTCATCTCGTTATTAATCATCACATGTATAAGGAAATTACATGAGACTGGAGAAAGAACTATACTAAATAAAGTTTTTAATACTCTTAAGCTGGCATGGTAGCAACTATAATTTCAAAATATTTCAGATTTTCTTAAAATGAAGTTTTAATTAAACCAATAAAATATAAGCAACCTGAGTAACAGAGTGATATCTTATTTCAATTTTTTCAAAAAAATAAAGTCACATACACTTGAAATAATTTTTGCCATCGTGCTTAAAGTAGGAATAATCATGATTTCTGTATCATGGAGAAATGTTCAAAGGGTTTTTTTTTAGTGATAGGCCAAAATTAGTCCTAGCCTAAATACCACTTGCCCCATATTACAAAACAATATGCAAAAGATCCAGCTGTTACAATATGACATACTCATAACAGTGAGCAACTTAAGGATACAGAAATAGAATCTATTCATTGTGCCATAGGCAAATTCATGTCTGGAATCCAAGCAAAGTTTATCAGAGAAACAAACATGTAGAAGAATGCAAAAGGATTCAGACTTAACACCCTGTACAAAACTCAGCTACAAATCAGCCAAAGACTTTAACATAATACCAGATACACAAAACATACCAGAAAAGAAAGTACAGAACAGTGTTGAATTTATTGGCACAGGAGATATCTTTCTGAGCAAAACAACATTAGCACAGGAACTAAAATCAATAATTAATACATGGGACTTCATGAAACTGAAAATTTTCTGTAAGGCAAAGAACACTGCCAATAGCACAGACATCACCCTATAAATTAGTAAAAGATTTTCACCAACTCCACATGCAATAGAGGATTATTATCAAAAATATGTAAAGAATTCAAGAAACTAAACAACAAACCAAATAGTACAATTAGAAAAAGGATACAAAAATTTCAAATGCCTGAGAAATACTTAAAGAAATGTTTAACATCCTTAGCCATCAGGGAAATGCAAATCAAAATGACTATGAGATTCCATCTTACACCTGTCAGGATGGCTAAGATTAAAAACACAAGTGACAGCTCATGCTGGCAAGGATGTAGGGCAAGGGGACTACTTCTCCATTGCTAGTGGAAATGAAAACTCACACAGTCACTATGGAAATCAATATGGCAGTCCCTCAGAAAATTTGGAATTTTTCTACCTTATAACCTAGCTATTGCACTTTGGAGCATATGCCTAGAGGTCACTCTATCTTACCACAGGGATGTTTGCTACCATGTTCATTACATCTTTATTCATAATAGCCAGAAACTGGAAACAACTTAGATGGCCCTCAACCAAAACTACATAAAGGAAATATGGTACATTTACACAAGAGAGTATTATTCAGCTGTCAAAAACAGTGGCAGAAGAAGCCCAGACTGAAAAATTCACCTGTCATCCAGGCCCAGAACCAGTGCTTTGAGTCTATCCACCCTAACATCTATCTCTTCCATCTATGAGTTGCTGCAAGGCATGGAGGAACTGGTCCTGCAGAACCAGATGTCATTATTAAATAGGGTCAGTCTTAAGCCTACCAACAGACCCCCCAGCCCCCCAGCATGCAGTTGTGTATGTGACTACCACCCACACTGTTTGGCCTGCTTGGAGACAGAGAGTGTGGGGTAGTAGAGCTACCTGCAGGTTACAAGTACAACATTGATCTCTGGAAGTCTCAGATAGCAACACTGAGGGTAAGGGAGGTCTGCAGTAGCCTGGAACTCACATAGAACCTGCTCTCAGGTGCCAGGCCTAACCACAGTTCGCCCTTATTCTGGGCAACTGCAGAATATCCGAAAAAAGCCACAGCAATAGTCCAGTATTTATAGTATCAGAAGCCAGAAACCTTGAATCATACCAAGCACTCATTGCAATGACTATTTACATGTAAAGCTGTTTAAACATTATATATGTGTGTGTGTGTATACTATTTGACACACTGCAGTTTTCAGTGCTGCTACGATGAGTGAATATGAGCTGGAGAGGTGAAAAAGATGGGGGAATAGATCTGTGAGTGAACAGTGTTGACAGGCAGAACTAGAGACACGATGCAGTAGCAGGTGTATCTGAGAGAAGGCTGTGGTCAACAGAGTACATGTCTTTAACATATAGAGCCTGCAATGAGGATATGTAGAAACATGGAGCTTGTGCAGATTCAGCCTCCCAAACATGATGCCCAGCCACACAATCACCCTGGCTCTGAGCAATAGCAGGATGGTCTAAATGAGGAATGGTTCGTTTTCTTGATTGGACTCCCTTGAAAGGCCTCTATGGTCCCTGCTGCCCCTGAAAGCCATGTTGGTAGTCATGATCCACTACCCTGTGTTGAAGATCAAGCCTCATGTGGATGTATGGTCTGGACTGCCACTAGAGGCCAGATGGATGTCCAAGACCCCTGCTACCCAAGTGGACATCAGTAGTCTGTGCTACCACAGGAGGCTGTGTTAGAGGCCATGGTCCTGGTTGTCAATAGAAGCCATGTTTATGTGAGTGGCCTGGAATACTGACCAAGACCATACTGATGTCTATTATCTATGGGGCCACCAAGGGCCATGTCCAGGTCAATGTTCCTACTGAAGCCAGGGCCTGTGTTGATGTCCATGACCTGTGTTACCACCATTGGTCATGAGGATATCTGTGGTCTGTGCTGCCTCCTGAAGCCATGTTAATATTCTTGGGCAGTGCTACCCCCAGAAAACATGTGGACATTAATGATCCATGCTTCCTCTAAAAGTAAATGGCCACAAAGTTACTTTTGTAGAGTATGCATGACCACAGACTCACAGTTGAAAAATAAGGACATAGAAGTCTTCTGTGACAACTGTTACTCCACTCCCCACACCACCCCAATAAAGTAACAGCCTAGACAGAAAGTCATATAAGAGAACTCTTAAAAATTGTGATAACAATGCTGAAGTATTGCTATATATAACTGATGACTTCTGGAGGGGTGGTAAAGGGAGGACTCAGTTTTCTTTAAGGGGCTGGCCACTGGGAGTTTGACTATGCTCCAGTGAGTATATAGGCAATACAAATTTTACATATTTCTTCTTTCTCCTCTTCCCCTTCCTCTTCTTCTTCCTCTTCCTCTTTTTCTTCCTCTCATTCTTCTTCTTCCTCTTCTTCGTCTTCTGAGGGGAAAAAGTCACAAGGGCAAGGAGGGAAGACTTGGAAGGACTGGAAAGTGAGTGTGATTAGGATACATGATGTAAAATTCCCAAATAATCAATAAACATATTAAGTAGGGAAAATGACATTATTAAATTTTCAGGCAAATTAATGAAAACTAGAAGAGATCATCCTGAGTTAGGTAACTTGAACCCAGAAAGACAAGTGTGGTATGTATGCACTTATAAGTGAACATTGGCTGTTAAGTAAAAGATAATAAAGCTGCAATCCAGAGACCCAGGGAGGCTAAGTAACAAGGAGGGCTCAAGGGTGGACACATGGATCTCCCTGGGAAGGGGAAAAAGAATAGAGTTTATTGGTGGACTTGGGGTAGGTGGAGATGTGAACATGAGGGATTGGGCAAGAATGGGAGGTACAAAAGGAGAGAGTATTAGAAGAGATGGTTGGAACTGGGAGACTTCGGGGGGCAATACAGAAACCTAGTGCAGTGGAAACTTCTGGAGTCAATGAGAGTGACCCTAGCAAATTCTCCTTGTAATGGATGGATAAGGAGTCCAAACTAGTCATCAGAGGGTCCTCATCCAGCAATTGATGGGAAGGAATAGATGCAAAGACCCAAAGCCAAACCCTAGGAGAAGCCAGGGGAATCCTGAAGAAGAGGAGGAGGAAGGATTGTAGGACCAGAGAGATAGAAGACTCCAGAGAAACCAGGCTATAGAATCAATTCAGTAGGGCTCATAGGGGCTCAGAGATTAAAGTAATAAACATGGACTCTATGTGGGTCTGAACTAGTTCCTCTGAATATACTTTATGGTTGGGTAACTTGGTGTTCTTGTAGAACTCCTAAAGTTGGAGCAGTTGGGGTCTTTGAGTCTTTGGCCTGAGCTTGGGATCCTTTTCCTCCTACTGGGTTGCCTAATCCAGTCTTGATATGAGTGTTTGTGACCACTCTTATTGTAACTTGTTAGGCCATGCTTGGTGAATATCCCTGGGAGGCCTACTCTTTTTTTTATCAGGGAAATGGAGGGGAAGTGGATCTGTGGGAGAGGGGAGGTGGTTGGAGGGACTGGGAGAAGTAGAGGGAAGGAAAACTGTGATTGGGATGTAGTGTATGAGAAAATAATAAAGGATATAATTTCTAAGAAATGATGATGGGGATTTCATTGAATCTGTAGATTGCTTGGTAAGATGGTCCTGTTAATTTTACCAATCCATTAACATGGGAGATCTTTCCATCTTTTGATATTTTCTTCAATTTCTTTTTTCAAATACTTGAAGTTTTTATCATACAGGTCTTACTTTTGCTTGGTTGGAGGTACCTCAACATATTTTGTATTGGTTGAGTCTATTGTGAAAAAAATGTTGTTTCCCTGATTTCTTTCTCAAACTGTTTGTTGTTTGTATATATAAGGGTTACCAATTTTGTAAGTTAGCTTTGTATCTACTTTGCTGAAAGAGTTTATCAGCTGTAAGAGATCCTCAGTACAATTTTAGAGTCACTTATTTATATGATCATATCATCTGTAAATCAAGATATATTGACTTTTTCCTTTAAAATTTTTTAACACTTTTATCTCCTTCTGTTATTTGTTTTAGTTAAGACTTCAAGTATTGGATCAACACAGTATAGAAGCCTGTTTTGTTCTTTATTTTAGTGTAAGTGTTTTAAGCTTCTCTACATTTAAGTTCATAGTGTTTATGGATGTTCTGTAAACTACCTTTATTATGCTGAGGTATGCCCTTTGTATCCCTAATCTCCTTAGGATTTTTATAATGAAAAGACATTGGATTTTGTCACAGGCTCTTTCTGGATCTAATGGAATGATCAAACATTTTTTGTTTTTCAGTTTATTTGTATGTTGGATTACATTTATCAGTTTATGTATGTTGAATCATCCCTGCATCTCTGGGATAAAGTCTACTTCATTGTGCTGGACAAACTTTTTGGTGTCCTCTTGGATTAGTCTGCAAGTATTTTATTGATTATTTTGCATCTATATTCCTAAAAGAAATTGGTCTGGAATTCTTTCTTTGTTGAATCTTTATATGGTTTTCATATCAGAATAACTTTAACCTCATAAAATTTTACTTTTGTTTCCTTTTTGTGAAATAATTTGAAGAGTATTTGCATTAGGTGTGATTGATGGTCTGGTAGAATTTTGCACTAAAATCATCTGGCCCTGTTTTTTTATTTTTGTACTTTTTTGTTAATTATCTTTCAACCACATGACAACAACATGCTAAGAAGACACCTCACAAAATCCTGTAAGAAGTATCTATCCTTGTAGGTGCTCAGATCATATCATAGAAACAAAGCAAAGTAATGTGATTCCGTCAAAGTTTAAAAATCCCTCAATAACTGAATCAAAAGACTGAAATGTCCTAAATGTCACATAAAGAGCCATTGGTCTAGTTTTAAGGATCAACTATGACCTCAATGATGATTCACCTGATAGATAACTGAAGACAAAAAGCTTATTCAAGATTTCAATGAGAAGTTCAACTGCACACAAAAGAAAGAATATCATTGTGAAAAGGTTAAGAATTGCTACATTCAGGAATCAATAAATAGGACAGAATGAAGTCAAAATACCCCATTTTCAGATGATATGATTTCATATATAATAGACTCAAAAGAAGACTATATTCACATTTTGGAAAAGTTGCAGCATACAAAATCAACATAAAAACACTGAATATCCAATAAACAAATGATAAACTTACTCAAATGAATTGCAGGAAGCAACCTCTTTTTCAAAATTGCTTCTATAAGATTAAATAAATGATCTAGGCAAAAACTGTCTCAGAGATGTTAAAGAGTCCCAGGAATCAGATATAAAATAGAGAGAATTATAGAAGAAAATAGAATATTGAAAGGTGTCTCATTTTCATAGACTTTTAGAACTAAAATTACTAAAATGGCTGTGTTGACAGAAATGATCTGTGGCTTGAATTGCGTCCTCACAAAAATCCTAATGACATTCTTTATAGAAAAAACCCTGCAGTTGTAAAAGTCATACAGAAAAAAATGGTTTGAATATATAAAACATGTAATTGTGGATGTATCACAATATCTGACTTCAAACTATACTGTAGAGCCATAGGAGCAAGCATAGCATGTTATGAGCAACA
>LOJH01063596.1:0-10704 GCA_001685095.1 Ellobius talpinus
GAGCTAGTTCCAGGATAGGCTCCAAAGCTATAGAGAAACCCTGTCTCGAAAAACAAAACAAATCTTGTTCCCAGTAACAGGCAATCCTGGTTCATCCTGCAGAAAAACATGAGCAATTTCTATTAAATACAAGTATTTTTAGAATATAAGTTTGTGTCCTTTTGATCTTTTCTAGTATCAACAAGAAAACTAAGACACACGTTTCTAATTAACTACTGCTGAGGGCTGGGAGCCTAGCTTAGTGGTTCAGTAATTGCCCAGCATGGAGGAGATCCTAGGTTCAATCCTTAGCACTGCACAGCACACTCCAACCAAAAAAACAAAACAAAACAACAACAAAAACCCAGTGACACAGTAATTTAATTGTCAGTTCTAGCTTATAGGTACATAGAACACTTATTTGATCTATGGTTGGTACTAAAAAACGGGTGTTTAATGTGTAGTCAGTGGAAAAAATGGAATATTTTAGCTTTGAATCTCTTCTGAGATAGAAAGGCCATTGTCCCACAAAGGGTAATGTACTTGAGTTTTGCAGAGCAAGAGGAGGTCAAACAAAGAAAGGGAGTAAGACCAAGCCCTTTAAGGTACCATCAATAAACACAGAAGCAAGCACTTCTCTCTCCTTAAATTTGTGGCAGTTCAACAAAGATTGCAGGAACCCTCACTTATCACAACATGGCTTCTATGGCATAAAGATGCTGAGTTACAAACATCATTTCTACAATCATATTGTGAAGGTGGGACTACTTGAATAGGTAGTTTTCAAAAAGTGACATTAACTTAAGGAGATGAAACAAATTAATTTAAAAACTTTTTTGTAGATAGAGAGGAAAAGAGAGAGATTTCTGGAGTATTTAATCTTGAGTTTCTGTTTGAAAATTGAGATACTTTAAAGAAATCATGGAGTAACTCTGCTATGCAGACCAGGATGGCCCTGAACTCACAGAGATCCATCTGCCTGTCTCTGCCGCCCCAAGTGCTGGGATTAAAAGTGTATGGCACCAATGCCTGGCTAGATGGAAGTTCTTATTTCTGCAGTAACTAAGCTAATTTTCCCACTTACAGCTGTCAATGGCAATATTATAATACTGACAGTACACGTGGGATGAGGAGACCGTATTTAGTTGGTCACGGTGGACAACTTGCAGAGGGCAGTTTGTATATCAAATGATCTTGTGCCCCTATATGCCCATTGGCAAAGGCGATCCTGCAGTAATACTGGTGCAAGTGCAAGATGCTCTCAGTATTTTATTACTTATTGTTTGTATAAGCATGAGGCTAAGACAGCTGTAGAATAGAATATAACGTATTCATAAAATTGGTTGACTTGGAGGGACAGGGTAAGAGAGACTTCACTGTATATTCAAATAAATAAATATGATTAGAATACATGAATAATATTTTACTACTTTTAGCTAGCATTGCATTGCTGTGATTATTTTAAGTTACATCAGCAGGATAAATGATACCATAATCTCAAAGTCAAACTCAGATTTGCCACTCTTCAATGTACCGACTACTAGTTTTCTTATAGCTATAGATAAAACTAGCATGTATCAAAGTTTTATTGAAGGTAGTTTACAGAGTGGAAACTTGGACTAGAAGTTTATGGGTCAACAATTAGAGTACTAACAAATTTCAGAGCTGTAATTTCAACTTAATTTGAAGTAAATTTCCTGCAATAAAGCCTTTAGTTTACTTTGTTAGCACATGAACCCTTTCCCCCTTTCTATCATTGTTGCTAGGGTGGTTTCAGGCTAAAACCCTCCAACTTCAGCCACAACTTGTCTCCTCCTCCCTCCTTGTTATAGCAAAACATTCTACATTCTATCTCACACTTCTCAAGGTTAAGAGACCTCTTAAAGAAAGGGCAGCTCTCTGTTGTTGGGTTTGGAGTTGGAAGGAAGAGGAGGAAACTCAGTTTTCAAACTGTGAGTTGCATTATCAATTTTGTTGTGTTGCAGGTAGCATTTAAAACTAACCAATAAAACCATGACTTTTGTGTGTTCCCAAGGTTTCTGTGGAACACGTGTACAATGGGCTGCAATGTAAAATATTTTTTGTCATGGGTTACCATCATTAAAGCATAAGGCCTCCATCTTTGATTATTTTGAAGACTACCTTCTAGTTCCAAAAAATATAAGATATACTTGCTAACAAAAGAATTGGTGTGAACTGGAAGGAGTCACCAAGAGGAGCAAGGTTCAAGATCCCATTTGCAGATGGAACTTTCCAGATCAAATAGACATTGTAGTTCTGCTCTATGGTCATATAAACCAACTCACAACTAGATTCAGTGCATTTGTAATCAGTGTAGTAAGCATAAGTTTTGTTTCTGATGGAGCATTCTAGTACACAGCCAAGCCTGGCCTCAAACACCTCTGGAGTGCTTAGACACATGCTTTGCTGGCAGATAGAATTTATGATGACCCTCAGCTTCAAGATTCCTGGCCCTAGGCCAGATGTAGTGCTGCATGCCTTTAATCCTAACATTTTAGAAGTAGGTGGATTTGTTGAGTTTGAAGCAAGTTCCAGGGCAGTCAGGAGAGCACATAGTGAGACCCTGTCTTAACAAAAGAAACTTCTGGCCTAATTTAAACACAAATTTAGGTACTCTTGGAAAGAGATTTTATAGATACAATTATGCTTTAAATAAGTCTACTTTTTTTTCTGAGACAGGGTCTCTCTAAATACCCAGGACTGTCCTGGAACCAACTGGTATATAGACCAGACTGGTCTAGAACTCAAAGGGATCCACTTATCTGTTTTCAGAATGCTGGGATTAAAGGTGTGCACTGCCAAACCTGGCCAAGGGCTAGGAGTCTTGAGACAGAGACATCAGCCCAGCTCAATTTACTTTTAAATAAAGATTGTTCTGATTACCAGGGAGGTTCTGACCTAATCTTTAGTTCTTTAAAAAAGTTTTTTCAGCTTGTCTTAGAGAAGGAAGTTAGAATTCCAAATTATCTGGAAGAAAGCAAACTATCCATGTTGTGAACTGCCTATGGTGTCCATGCCAAGCACTGTAGTGGCTTCTGGAACAGAGACCTGGAAATGAAACAGAGACCCCCATTTTCCAGCTAAATCTGCCAGCAACCTGTAAACTTAGGAAGGAAAAGACATGTACTCCATGATGAGGATACTTTACTCCTGGCTAAACACCCTACTTCAGCCCAGCAAGGCCTGAAACACCACATCCAGATTTTGGACATAAAAGGAGACAATAAAGTTGCAAACTAAAGTAATGACAATGATTATGCAGCCACAAAAAAAAAACAAAAAACAAAACAAAACAAAACAATAAAGCCCTTAAGTCGCTGGTGTCAGATAATTGCAGACACCCTTTACTCAGCTAAGTCCATGTCCTTAAGTACATTTGCAACACACCAAGTGAAGTAAACAATTGTCTTCGGTGGTGATGGTGGGTCAGGGTTAAAAATCTTTGGATGTGTGGGGTTACTCTGCTAATTATAGTATCCCTCCCTTTCTTCCAACCTCCCAGCTTTTGGAAGAAGTAATCAAATGGTCTCTACTGGCCAGGGAGAAGTTGGGAGATTAATAAAACACTGAGGGAACAGTGTATTAATCAAATAGGAAGAAAAGAAGCATACTATAAGTTAATTATTGATAAGATGGCTCTATATAGGTGAGTAGCTATGGGAGACAAACAAAAGCTCTTCTCTAGATCTGTGCCAGTCAAAGTGTTCCTAGCTAAACCAATTCTTGGGCTCTAAGAACCTTTTATTAATCCTGAACTTTAGTTCAGCTTAATGCTGTGTTTATCAATTCAAATGTTAAACTCTCCCTAAAGTAAAGTACAGAGTCTATTTCCAGTAGTATGAGAAACTTGGTTATTTCTGACTTTAAGGAGCTCATATCCTAAGGGATGCAATAGTTGCTTTAATAAAAACAGAGGCTTACAAAACAGTGGAGGAATACACTGAAGATTAGTTTTATTCTGTTAAAACACATGAAAGAAGGCTTCAAGGGCCCAGGAGGTAGATGGTAAAGAGCTTGCTACACTTGCACAAGAACCTCAGCAGTACCCCTGAGGCTAGCTATCAAGCTAATCTAGATGAATCAGTGAACTCCAGGTTCACTAAGAGATCTTGTCTGTTGCAAAAGATAAGGGAGAGAGCAATTGAAGACAAAAACCTTCATTGACCTCTGACCTCAACAAACATGCACAGGTCAACTTCAAAGACAGTCTGAAAACAGGCTTGAAGAAAGTGGTTTTGCCAAGGAAGTGCAAAGGAATACAGTGGAGCCTTAAAGCTAGTTCAGCATTTTGAGAGCTTCAGGTGATTAAAATGAAGAAGGAGAAATTTTCAATGTCAGATAAGAGACTTAATCTTACACGGACAAAAGATTTGGGGGAAGACAATTAGTTACAGAACCCGAGGGGAAGACTTATCTGGAATGAAAAGTTATCACAATAAACAGCAGAAAAAGGAGAAAATGATACCATGCAAGACAGGCCTGGTAGAACTATTTGCATTCTGGTATCTTGTGTTCCTGAATTTTTTAAAAAGCAAAGATGAGTTTGTTTTGTAGAAATTACACTCACTGTATTTTCCAATTATTTAATAAATTAGTGTATGTATATAGTGATTTAAGAAAACTTATCCCTTAAAAACAAACCTCAGAACCATGCCCATTTTAATTTCTGATAATCTACAAATACTAGGAAATTATGCATACATTGTTTGTGTTGGTGTGTACTTGGAATCCCAGAGATAGATACCTAGGGGCTGCTGTCCAGCCAGCCATCTCAACAGCAAGCTTCAGGCCAATGAGAGAGATGGGACCAAAAAACAAGGTGGGGGACCAAAGAGCTAGGACCATGATTAAGAGTGTCTGCAGATGTCCCAGAGGACCCTAGTGGTTCCTAGCACTCATATTAGGCATTTATAACTGTAATTCTACTTCCATGGGATTTGATATTCTTCCAGCCTTAGCAGATATACACACAGGCACACAGACAGACACACACACAATAATTAAATAATATAAAAATGTATCTTCAAAGTCAAACCAAATCAAAGTTAATGTTCCTGAGGAATAGTATCCATGGCTGACCTTTGGCCTTCACAAGGAAGTTCACCAACACGAAACACAACCAACATACACAATGAGTTAACTCAGTATCATAGCTACCATACTGAAATAATTTATAGTCTAGTTCAAAGAAAATATGTAACAGGATCGCAGGCCCTTTGTTCATCCCACCCGGCTAGCTTACATCCGAAATAATCACACAGAAATTGTATTAAATCACGGCCTGGCCCATTATCTCTAGTCTCTTACTGGCTAACTCACATCTTGATTTAACCCATTTCTAATAATCTCTATGTCACCATGAGGTCGTGGCTTACTGGGAAAGACTCAGCATGTGTGACCTGGCAGCTCCATGGTGGCTCTCTCCGTTTCTTTCTTTCTCCCAGCATTCAGTTGTCTTCTCTGCCTACCTAAGTTCTGCCCTATCAAAAGGCCAAGGCAGTATCTTTATTCAACCAATGAAAGCAACACAGAAAAAGAAGGACCTCCTACACCAAAAATACAAGCAACAAAATTCCCAATAATGCTTATGTTTTGCATCAAATTCTTACCACAGGAAATGAAATACCTTCATCATTTTCTAAAGTCTAAAAAGACTGGGACAATCAGATACCAACCACACTTCACATGTGTGCATGTTGTTTTTCTTTTAAGAGTTAGTGAAGCTTGAAAATGGAAGAATGTGTGGACAAGCTATCATGAATTAGTGAAGTTAAAGTCATTAAGTCTCTACCTCTTTGTCGTGTGAAAGGAACTAGCAGTATTAAAGATAGTTTCCTCGTTTAGTTGCAAGAAAAATTAAACAAAATATCATATTAAAAAAGCTTACTGGGGGAGGGGGCAGTGCACACCTTTAATCCCAGTATTGGAAGGCAGAGGCAGGTGGATCTCTGTGAGTTGGAGGCCAGCCTGGCCTACAGAGCGAGTTTCAGGACAGGCACCAAAGCTACAGAGAAACCGTCTCGGAACCATGTCCCCCCCCCAATAAAAGCTTACTGGGATGGGTTATATAGCTAAATGTTAAAGCATATGCTTGTCACGCCCAAGGCCTTGGGTCATTCCCACCACCCTTCCCTCTCGAAGCTAATCATAACTCCCGTTTTGGCATTTAGAACCATTCAGCATTCCTCCATTATTTCTCACCCCAAGTAAACTCAGCTAAGAACAGGGAGACTGGAACTGGCTTTAATAATGATTTAGAGAGCACTCCAGCTTTGAAAACCTCTCTTCTAGACACATTTTCACTTATTCTTCACAGTAGAGTGTTTTAGGGTAGGTGGGAAAGAACTTTAAGGATGTCTCAGCTATGTTAGATCTCAAACTGTCTTAAGTTTCATAATCTTTTCCTCTAAAAACAACTCTTTCACATGTTTCATAATATAGTACAATTAACAAGGGGAGTCATATCATTTGATTTTATACCAAAAGCTCCATTCACATTGTAAGAACTCAATTTCAGCATTATATCTTCAAAGTCTGGTAAACATTAGTTAAGTCCTAAGAGGGTCTGCGCGCTCGTGTGTGCGATTCACCTGCAAGAGGAACTGAAGTCTAATCCCCAGCATCCACAAAAGTCAGGTATGGTAGCCTGTGCACATAACTCAGTGCTGTGGAGTGGAGCCAGGTGGATCCCAGGAGCTTACTCTTAAGTGAGCCATTCTAACCAAAACAGGGAGCTTCAGGCTCAGTAGAAGACTGTCTTATAAAAAAGAGCTGACAGGGGAAGACACTCAAGATCCTTCTGTAGCTTCTGCAAACATGTACACCTGCATACACGTGCACACACACTCTCACACATCCCTAACTCCTAGAGACACATATCAGGTTGTAAAAATGTTAAGGTATTTCAAACTGCAAAGTCAGGACAAAATGTGCAGTCAATCTAACTGGTAATTTACTTCTACATGATTTAGTAGCTCTTTTGGACAAAGTTGAGGTTATGGGCTCTATGATATCATCTAGTTTCACACATTAAGAAAACAACTTAGAATTGTCTAAAGTTAAAAAAAATAAAAAAAACAATGACACCCCCCCAAACTGCTCAAAGTTATAAACTGGTATTTTTTTTTAGAAGTGTTTTTTTATTATTTATGTGTGAGCATATACACACATTTGTGTTTAAGGAGGCCAGAATGGTGTCTAGGAGCTGGAATTATAGGTATTTGTGAGCTGTTCAATGTGGGTGCTAGGATTTTCACCCTGGTCCTCATTATAGCAGCAAGTACTCTTATCTGCTGAGCCATCATCTTTCCACTCCCAAACTAGTGATTCTAAAATTCACCCTTAAGTATGTTAGAGAAGTTCAAATATTTAATGAAAAAAGTTACATTTGGCCTTTTATTAAAGCTGTAACAGTGGCCAGAAGATGTAAATTAGACAGGAAAGATAGTTTTCCTTACTAGAGATCGTATGTTTAGCCCCTTTAGAAAATGTTAATAGGATTCTCAGAATTACCAGAGTAGAGATGTAGTTCAATGGTAAAGAACTTATCTAGCATTTGTGAGTTCCTGGGCTGGCTCTCCAGCACCACTAGTAAACCAAAATAAAACAAAGTGGAACCAGTTATTTGTCAAAGATTCTCTTCTAGTCTAGCTTACTCTTTGCTAGAAGTACATACTACAAACTTCAAAGATCTGGTAAAACACTAAAATGACAATTTTAGATTTCATCCAGAATTTGTACATAATTCAAAAGAAATTTACTAACTACAAAAATTTTATAAAGTAGGGCATAGCTGGCATGTTCCCAGTAGTTCAAGGTTAGCCTGGGAAATATAGAGATACTTATAGCTAAAAGTTTATTAATTTTACCTTACTCCCTATAGAATTTATTATCATGTACTTTAAATTGCACATGTACACGGTGATAGCTTAAATTTTACCCTCACAAGGTTTTGGGGAAGTCACAACAGAACATGGAATAGGTTTTCTCCAAAGAGATAAAGCAGAGGCTTAAAGAAAATGATTTGTCCCAGTTATTGGTAACAGTGACGAAGTTAACATAGAGGAAAAGGCAAAGGTGAACAGTGGTATAGAGGGAACAATGTTCATGACTAAATCCTTTATTCCTAATTTCAACCACATCTACAATTGTCAGTAACAAATTCTCTATTATTTTAAAGCTAAGTCTTACTAGTTCATGCTACTGTGTATGGTCAAATAAGGCTTTCCTTACATGCAATGATTTGTAGTCTTCTGATTACTAGACAAAGGCAATAATCATACAATAACCATACTCAAGCCCTAAATTCAAACACTGGCATGAGATATTCTAGTTACTGAAGAATAGCATAAAATTCTCAAAATCGGTCACAGACAACTATTCAAACTATTATGATATGCATATATTTAGTTAGGTTTGGTAATTCTAGTACTAGAAAATTACTAGTTGGGTGTGATAATATGCCTGTAATCCCAGCACTCATAAGGCAGGGGGCAAAGATCTGGAGTTTGATTTGAGGCAAGCCTGGACTTACTCCTTTCTCCAGCAATATTATATACATGGGAAGATACCATGATTTCAGTGCTGTTCTGAAATTCTTTAGTGAAATACATATGTACTTTTGGATGGAAAACCTATTTCTCCTGATCAAACACTAATGATAAAAATTTGGAACAATGGGAAGTCTCCTCCACACACTAATATACACTGACACTGGAGATCAGCAGTAACAAAATAATCCAATCAATGAGGGAGTTTTTTAAGTGGTTTAACTTAGTGACATCTAGGGTATAAGAATACCAGCAAACAGATAAAAACAAAGAACTCATTTTCATTTTACTTTACTAGTTAAATTTTTGTATGGTGTACATTATTTATACACTACCGTGTATAAATTGTATATTAGGGGTACAAAATTTGTTAAGAGTGTACAATTAAAAATGACTTTTCTAGACCTATAAGGTTAAAGAACATATAATAAAAATTAAAGTCATTGTTAAAAGTAGCTCAAAATGAACACTGATCTTAAACTCAATTTAAAGCATTTAATATTAGTTGATAGTGTGGGAAAATGGATCCAAACTAGGCAGTGGTGATGTATGTCTTTAATCCCAGCACTTGGGAGGCAGGGCAGAGAGATCTCTGAATTCAAGGTAGTCTGGTCTACAAAGTGAGTTCCAGGACAGCTAGGGCTATATAGAGAAACCCTGTCTTGAAAAACCATAAAGGAATCTAGAGTTCTATTGTAATTTACCCTTTAGACTTAATGGATAGCAACAGCTGCAAAAACTAGAATAAAACCTGTTGACTTCAACCAACTCTGTTAACCACTATTAATGTCTTGCAGGCACCACACTTAAAAACAGAGGTATTCTGTATTTATAAAACTAGATTTTATAATACTTTTAGTATGTATATATCTGTGTATGACCACAAATGCCCACATGGAGGCTGGAGGTTTATTTCTCATGTCTTCCTTTATGGTTCTCCACCTTGTTTGAGACAGGGTCTTTTGCTGAACCTGGAGCTTGGTGATTGGTCAGACTAGTTGGCGAGCAAGTCTCCCGGTCCTCCTGTCAGTCTTACAGAGCTGGGATTCTAGCTACATGGCACCAGGTCCAGCTTTTTATGTGGTGCTAGGGATCTGAGTCACAACTTCATGCTGTGGAGTATTTGACCCACTGAGCCATCTTCTCAGCTTTAGAGTTACTTTGATGTCTATATTTAAAAAAATTTATTTATTAATATATCTTTCCAGTTCTGAATTTATCTTATTTTAACATAATTTATTGGCTATAATAAATTTAAGCACAATATTAACAGTATTATTAATTTCACAAAATACAACACTTAAAAAACATAATAGTAACAACAAAACCAATTTAATATGTACAAAGGCCATAAACTAAGATAGGAGGTCAAATGCTCTGCCATTTATAAGTGGTCTGGGAAGAAGAGGGATAAAAAGAGATGGCTCAGTGGTTAAGAGCACACACTGTTCTTTTAGAGTACTCTCCAGTTCAGTTCTCAGCACCCACATCTGGTGGCTGGAGCTCCAACTCCAGGGAGATCTGACTCTAGACTCTGCAAGCACTTGCGCTCACGTACACAGACACATCATTAAAATACAGTCTTGGGGTTAGAGAGATGGTTTAACAGTTAAGAGCACTCAGTTGCAAAGGACCTGGGTTCAGTTCCCAGCACCATATGGTGGCCTATAATCATCTTTAACTCCAGTTCCAAAGGACCCTATACCCTCTTCTGACCTCTTTGGGCACCAGGCACACATGTGGTGCTCATATATACACAAAGGCAAAACACTCAAAAACAAACAAACAAAAAAATTGGTCGGGGGATAGGTGTAGAGGCACATGTTTGTGAGCCCAGCAGCCAGGCTATATGATTAAAACCTATCATCAACAAAAACAAAATAAATGCAATGTATGGAACTAAGGGCTATTTGCAAGTGCTGCTAGTTATGTACGGCTCAGAATTCCATTTATCCTGTACTATACTCTTTGCTTCAGAGCCGAAGTTATAAATGTCTCCATATGTGACATAATTATTTCCAAAACCAATTAAGAGATGTCAAATAGAAAATTATGACTTCAGGTAATGAATAAGATGGCAGGAATGGCTAATTCTTTTGCTTTTTTTTAAAAACATTTATTTATTTATTATGTATACAATATTCTGTCTGTATGC
>LOJH01063598.1:0-10086 GCA_001685095.1 Ellobius talpinus
TAGAAAAAGACAAGATCTCCTGAGTAAATTTGGAGCATGGGGACCTTGGGGGAGAGTTGAAGGGGAGGGGAGAGGCAGAGAGTGGAGCAGAGAAAAATGTAGAGCTCAATAAGATCAATAAAAATGTATAGAAAAAAGAAATAATGAAAACAGTCTCCCTTAAAAATGTACCAGAAGTGTTATCAATATTAATCAGCAGATTTTATTTATAAAACAATTTATTGGCTCATTTTCACTAAGACAAATATATCATCTATTAACAAGGGTGTGTGTGTATGTATGTATGAGTGTGCGTGTGTGTGTCTGTATGTGTCTTTCTCTGTGTGCATGTCTGTGTCTGTAGTACCAGAGATCCAACCTTGGGTCTTTGTGTCTCTAAGGCATAGATAAGTCCTACTAGATTCTCTGATAATGCCACTATTCAGTTTTATGGGAATAATTAATCACATTCAACAGTTTATAGAACAAATAGAAATAGTTTGTACTTTCTGTTCCTTTCCTCATTATTTTAAGTGCCCAAACAATTAATATAGAACTCCAAAAGGAAAGAAGTTGTATAATTATAATGTAAATGAAACTATATAGATTTTTCCAAAATCATGATTATGATTTTGATTTATAGTTAGGAAATTTTTCCTTGTCATGTGATCTGGGAAGTAAAATAGGTAGTAGCCGCGATGTCGATATTGAGGATGGTAGCTAGATTACTCTAATTTACTGTACTTGATACTTTCTAGAAAGTTGTTTGGTTTTGTTTTGGTAGCGTAGTCTAGTTTCTAATTCCTGGCAATAGTCGCACCCTCCAAGTGCAGAGATCACAGGTATGAGACACCAAGGGAAGAAAGTTCTTTCAAAGTAATTTCAGATGATTTTTTTCTCTGCAATTTCCTCCTTCATCCTAGAGTTGTTGATTATATCTCCTGCAAATTCCCACTTAAGGACTGTTTCCTATTTTAACAAAACTCCAAACGAAAAGAAACCCTATTCTGCCATTTCTGGTTTAGGGAAACTTGAAACTTCTCTCCAGCCCTCCTCCACATTGCGCAGCCTTTCAGAACACACTGAATTCCTGCGACTGAGGTTAAAAAAAATCACTTCATTTAGGCGTCTTAAAATACACAAAGCTTTGATAATTTGGGTTTAAAATTTTAAACTAGTGTCTGGATTCAACACAAAGCTAGCTTTCAGCTGTGTTATTTGCATACACTTCTGAGCAGGAAGTAACACGCAAAACTTCTGGTATCCAAGGGAAAAGGTCCTTTATTCTAACCGAGTGCAATTCAGGGATCTCCCCCCCCCTTATTTTACTTCCCCCTAGCCCCCTTCCAGGAGAGGGAATAGTCAAAAAGAATTGTTTTAACAGATCTCGCGGTGCTGTTCGAGATCCTGTGTTTTAAAAAAACAATTTAGAAATGATGCAAATGAGCCCAAGCCTTCCGGGGTTTGGGGCTGAGACTGCAGTGCTGGAAGCTCATTGAAAGCAGCCACTGGTGGAGGCGGGGCTCTGGCCAGTTCCCCTTCAACCTACTCCCACCCTCCTCTTCCAACCTCTGTTTGGCCCCTTGCTCTGTTCCAGTCCTTGCTGCAGCTGTTTCTCAACCCTCTCTCTTCAAGACTCCAGCGACCGACCTCAAGCTCTCGTTTCCAGGATGGTGATCCGTGTATATATTGCATCTTCTTCTGGCTCTACGGCGGTAAGGAGAGTGGGAGCCCACCTTTGTTGTTTTCCAACACACTAGTCCTCCTTTACCCCAGAACCGTTAAATTGCAGAAGTTACACTGGAAGCTTCTCCTTTGAAGACGCAAGCATCGCCCACCACACCCTCCCCCCGTCTTTCCTTTCTTCCTTTGTTGCGTCGATTTCATTTTTTTTTCGTGGAGTTAGCTTTGTTCGCCTTGAGACATTAGTACCATATTTCGTTTCTAAAAGAAAAATAAAGAAAAAAGGAAGAAAACTACTGAGTTTAGGTAGATGGAAGGAGATAACTGCTTTATGGATTTCAAGGTTAGGTGAAGTCAAGTGAAATAAAAAAACAGTGGCTTTCAGGCTTTCAAGAGTGAGGCATTTAACAAATAAATATGCCCTAAGTACCGAGTTCAGGGGAAGTGCTGTTTCTGTAAAGGATGGACGCACTGATGGGAAGGGACTGGAAGACTCCTGAGGCACTGAGATTATTGTGAAATCACTGTAATGACATTATTTTGAGAGCGTGTAGACAGGGCATATAACACTAAAAGAAAAAAAGAAAACAGAAAGTCAGGAACAGTGATATAAATGGTTTCTTCTTTTTTCTTCTTCCTTCTTCTTCCTTTTGGTGTGGGTGGGGGTGTTTTTATTTAATGTAGTGTGAGACATGTCGCCCATATTGGCTCTTATTTTGACTTTTCCTTTTTCTTCAAAAGATTTTTAAAACCCACTACTTGAAGAGACTGGGGAAACAACACGTGGCAACTGAGTTGCTGCCTCTTCAAAGGATGTGATTTTCTTCCTCGATTCATTTGCCAACTGTTAACTTAGAATAACAGTTTTCAGCATATCTGAGGAGGACTGGGTAAACTGAGGTGAAAGCTCAATACATACTCATGGTAAATGAAAGAGCCTCTGTTCTGTTCTTGCAATCCCAGGAGGAAAAAAAAGGGCCAGCAGTGGCCAGAGCAGATGTGTGGGCTCTGGAATTGGAATGTAGAAACCTCCTTCTCTAGCTTTAGAGTGGTGGAGATCCCAGGTTGTTGGGTTATCTTTACATTTAAGAGGATTTGGAATAGAACTGAAGGTTACATGAAATCAGCAGAACCTTGAACCTTGAACTTGAACTTTGTCTCTTGCCAATATATGTGGGTGTGCAAAGACTGTATGTTAGCATGTAAAAAAACTTACCCTGAGAGTTATTGAACATTTTGTTTGAAAAAATAGAAATGTTTGTTATTTCCTTGGGACCCCATTTTAGAAGCCTCTTGGTTTCCATAGATAACATTCTGATATTTCAAAGTAAAACATGTTTGTCTTAATATTAATCTACTACAATAACTGCATTTTCAAGAACCAGTTTAATGCCTTTGGTTAATCCTTATTAGGTTGAACCTCTCAAGCATATAGGTTTTTTTTTTTAATGAGGTGGCTTGCAATTTCAACACTGCTGTTTGTTCTTTGCTTTCTTTCTCTTCGATTTCTCTTCCAGAAGTAAACTCAGGGAGAAGCTGCTTTAAAAATTTCATCAAGTACTAGAGTTACACCCTCTATCTTTCTTAAGACTTCAATTTCTAAGTGCACAAGAAGAGAATAAGACTTTTATTAGATTATTTACATGACAGATATTCATGTTATTTGTGTTTTGTTTCTATTGTTTTTTTCATGGATTTTAAGGACTTGTCCATTCTTTCACAATTTCCTTCTTTATGAAAATGCCCATTTTCTATTTCATAGTGCCAAAATAAATGATTACTTCATTATAATCTTGCATTTTTTTTAAAAAAATCCTAACAGTATGAAGAGAGTGTCTTTGAGGAGCCTTTCTTTATGTGAGTGGGGTGCTGGTTATTTATTGAAGAAAGGAAATTTCTTCTATGATAGCAAAACTTTCTTTTAACATAGCAAAAACATTGTCATTTAAACAAATTATTTAGAAACTTGAAGGCGGATGTTCTGATGGCATCTAAAAATATTGAAAAGATACATTTCTGTGAGTTATTATGTGACTGATGAGTGTTTGAAGTTTCTTGGCTTTGGCTTAATGAACTGTATTGAATGTTTTGCCTGCATATACATATACTATATGCATGCCTGATGCTCATGGAGACCAGAAGAGGGTGTTGGATCTCATGGAATTGGAGTTACAGATGTTTTTGAGCCAAAATGTGGATGCTGGGAACTGAACCCAAGTCCTCTGCAAGAGCAACACATGTTCTCTTGACCGATGAGTCATCTCTCCAGCCCCAAATCTGTTTTCATATTTTTCCTGAATATTATAAAAATCAGCAATATTATGTGGCAATTGTTCTGCTACTAATCTAGAACAACAATAATAAACAATTTGTTATAGCCCAAAACTTCCTGTATTTCTCATCTTAGCTGAAAAAACAACTTTAAAAATGTATCCTCGTCTCTGCTCCAATACACAGGAGTAGCACTTGCTTCTCAAGATTAGAAATAAAATCAAATGTGTTAGACTTTGTAGTGGATTCTTTGGTTGGTTTTGTTTTCAGGACAGGGTTTCTCTGTGTAGCCCTAGCTGTCCTAGAACTCACTTGGTAGGTCAGGCTGGCCTTGAACTCAGCAATCAGCCTTCCTCTCCCTCCCAAGTCCTGGGATTAAAGACATATGCCAGCACTACCCTGCTGCAGTGGATTCTTGGTAGTAACTACAGTAAGGACAGCTGATAGGAATGCTTAAGTTGTTTTTGGCACTACCTTACATTTCCTTGATAATAATCTCATGATTATGTTTATTTCAGGAAAGGAAATGCAGACATGGAGAGGTTAAACAACTTCCACAGTGTCACATAGCTACTAAAGCCATAGAGTTTTAACACTGTGAAAGCTGCTTAAATTAAAGCTTGTGTGTAACCATAAAAAATACATGCTGACAATGATACAACACAGTTAGTAGGCATGAGGACAAAAATTTGAACATGACCTTAGATGTTAGGAGAATGAGTAAGTCTTTCAGGTTGAGAAGTGCCTGGGCATGCCCATATGTGGGAAGAGCAAAATGGGGAGCTAGGGTAGGAGAGGGATGCTGTGTCTGTAAGTGAATGTAAGTAAGTGGGGTATGTGGCTTCTTAATTCAAGGCTACGAAACTGGAGAAGAAACAGGCACATTTTGGGAATCCTAATCTAATATTTTTAGATGAAGCTCTGACAGACAATTTAGGCCTTCATTTTATTTCTCTTGGTGGAGGCATCTAGCAAGGATGTAGCTTCCAGTTGTCAACAGCAAGTGAATTCTGCATGTTCATGTTTTATTTCTTATCGCTTCCTAGTTGAACATAACATCTGTTCTTAATTTTTTTTGAGACAGAGACTCATCACCTAGGGCCAGGTGAGACTCAAACTCATGATCCTCCTACCTCAGCCACCCAAGTGCCAAGAATACTGTAGGTTTATGGCACCACATCTGGCTTTCTACTCCCTCCTTTGTTTAGAATTGTTTGTGCCCATTATTGCTATGATGTCATCTAGCAGCATATGTATACTACATATATACATATATATTTCATAGCAATTGAGATTGCAATGTCTTATAAGTTTATATCTAGAAGAAAATGAAATATTAAACCCCATGTCTAAATAACTTAATAAGTTGCAGTAGCTTTTAACTGAAAACAACACTGACTTTTGGTTGGAATTGTTAGAATGATGAGACAAGGTTTAGTTGACTTTGGAGAATTTTCCACTTAACTCTTTCTCCAAGATTCTTATTTGAGTTCCATTTTATATCCTATATGCATTCTGTGTGTGTTGGCATAGACACTTGATGGTTATAGTATCTAGGTGGTTTCTGAGGATCTCATTTAGGGGATAGCATATGCAATGATTTCTCTCTCTATTTCTTCTTTCTCTTATAACTACTGAAATGGAGCTAGTTTTAGGGTGGATTCTATGGCGGTGCTAACTCACAAGTAATAAAGAGACATGAATAAACTGAGCACTCTTGGTCACCAAAGCAGAGATCACTAGTCATAATATTTTCTTCACTTGTAATAGGCATGTAGAACAGCAAGCCACTGTTCTTTGTCATGTGGTTCTTAAGTAATCTTTATCTTAGGTCACAGATTTTTTTGCTGTTTTATATTTGTATATATAAATTGAGCATTGACTTGAAATATGTTTTGATGCATGCCATAGCTGTCAAGCTTTGTTGAAGTGGTGTTTATTTAAAACTATTCATAAACTAATTAGAAGGTCAACATCAGAAACCATCAAATGATTAGGCATGCTTTTTGGAAACCCCAAGCAGTGAAGAATGGTGACTTTCAAGTGTCAAATTCAAAGACTGAATGAAGATCAGTACTTTCAATTTGGTACCTAGTACTTGAAAGCTAATTTCTCTAAAACCATAGTAAAGCCACTGGAATAACTTGGCCCAAATTAAAATAGCTTAGCAAACATATTTCCCATCCAAGTACTAACCAGGCCCCATCCTGCTTAGCTTCCGAGATCAGATGAAATTGGACATGTTCAGGGTTGTGTGGCCATAGACAGGAAACATATCTCAATGGTGGTGGCTCTTGTGCAATTGAAAACGTTTGAAAGTCTAACAGTCTATTGCACAATGTGTTATGAAAGTTAAGTAAGTCTCATAACTTTGTGTATCAAAACAATAATGGGAATTTATCTTCAGCATAAAGATTTATTCTGTTGAGGAAGAATAATAACCTTAAGATCAATCATTCTCTTAAAATGGCCTGTGTTAAAGACTAGACACTGTCAGGCTGAATGTTCTACTTCTTTGTGGCTATTCTCAAGTGTCTTTTTCTAAAACATGTATTGCCCAATAAACTATGTATCTTTAAAATATATATTTATTCTTCGAGAAGCTCATATATGCATGCAATGTATTTTGATCATATTCGTGTCCTCCCACTCCTTCACTCAGCTCTAGTTCTCACGCCCAACCCCTCCCAACTTCTTGTCGTACTTTTTATATCGCCTATCAAGTACAGCTTGCATTGCTCTTATGTAAATGGGTGTGGACTGTCCACTGGACTATGGTAAACCTACTGAGCACCATGCCTTTAAAGGAAATTCTCTGCCAGCAGCCAACTGTCAGGAGTGACTCAGGTGGGGGGGCACACGAGTTCCTCTGCCATCCATGTTAGAATGTTGATTGGCTTGAACTTGTTCAGGCAACTGCAGCTCCTGACAACTCTGTGTCTTTATGGAATACATTTTGTCTTAACGGAATTACCAAGGATTAATATCATATTGTGTTTTATTGGCAAAATTAAATAAGTTAGAAGAGCTCTGTAAGTGACTGTCTTGTCGAAATGTTGGCCTTCAGTTCTACCTTGCGACCGACCTAGAGACGTTTTGAAATTACAACTTAATTACTTCCCTCAATCTAGACCAAGATGAAACAAACATACTTTGAGACAGAAAGGGCAACTCTTTTATGGCGACTGCTTTTGTTAGCATGGGAGACAAAGGTGACATTTAACACTTGACCAGGCCAGAAAAGTTGAAAACAAAGGAATTGTTTTCTAGCCTGGTGCTTTACCTTTTGCATATATGGTTTTTGATGTGTTGTAGACTTGTAGAGCGAAATAAAATATTCACATAAAAGGTTAAAAATACCACAGCAAATTCAGACACAGTAGATTTAAAGTGTTTAGCACTGTTGGAGTTTTGTTTTCCTTGTGCTACCTTTTTGTTAGCATGGCTGTTCAAGATTTGGCTGCAGGAGTGGTGAAAACTGGCATGGGTTCTTTCTGCTTTGCACACGCCAGGCACTGTGCCTACTGCTTTTCATACATTCTTGCATTTAATTTAACTCTTAAAGTAACTGTGAGGTGCTATTATTAGACCGGTTTATGTGTTTGAAGAGACTTTAACTGAGATTCAAGAGGGATATTAGCTATATATTGATCAAGACCGAAGAGCTAGAAATGGCAGAGCTGGGATTACAACGAATACAGGACGTTGCCTTCAGAACCACCAGCATTGTTATTTACATAGCCTCCATGTGTAGATAGTACATAGAAATTTTGATTTATGATTAGAATTACAATTAACTTCAAGGCCACCTTGGTCTGCAGAATGAATTCAAGGGCTACAGAGATCAATCCGGCCTCAAAAAAACAAATAACCATTTAAGTAGGGAGCATGGGATATCTCAGTGGGTAAAAGTGGTAATGCTATCTATGTTGATGACCTGACTTTGATTTGTAGAATTCCCAGACAGAAGGAAGGAGACAACCAACTCCCAAAAGTTGCCCTTCAAACACTCACTGTGAGGTGCCTGCATTCATACATACATATCATATACAGACACATGTGCACATACAATAGAAAAATACTCAGGAGATCTTCTTACTAGGTAAATGTGTTCTCATCTATGACCCTTGCTTGAGAATGAGATGGGAAGGAGACAAGCAACTGAGAGGCCAGCACTTGGATTTTCCTTTACAACTTTATACGCAGGCATGCATACACACATAGGCTCCATCCACCAGGGGTGTAGTTTAAGTAGTCTTTACCCCTTTTTGTAGGGGCTTGTGCTGCATATTGAACTTCTAGGACTTTGATTCTCATTTTTAAAACTATCCCATTTTCTTAGCATGGCTGTACAAACTGATAATCATAGCAACTCTGGAAGTTTGATGTACAAGAATAGTAAGTGCGAGGCCAGACTAGGCTCCATGTTCAGACCCTGTGTCAAGAAAAAGAAAGAAAAGGAAAAAGGGTAAAAGAAAAATGAAGGAAACAAAACATACCCGTCCAACCCCCAAATACAGGAACAACCACAAAAACATGTATTTTATGGATATAAACTAGCATGGCAAAAAGGAGATGTAGGTTTTTATGAGTCTGTGACTAAATTCGAAATCAGTGCTGTTATAATTTATAAACTCTGGCTTTGGATTCTCGTCTTTGAGTTATAATCTTTGGTTTAGCTCTTCTGGAAATAAAAATCTATCGCAGAGTTGGGTTGGAGCCAAACATTTATGCTTGGGAGATTTCCAACAATGAATCAAGACTAATTAAACTTCACTTTTTAAGTGCCAGCCAGTATTCATCTCAGGTAACAGCTACTGCATGAGACACGTTAGTCTCTGTATTTCACCATTGCCTTTCATGCAGTTGCTTCGTCACAAGTGTGGCAGCGTTCTTATTATTAAAATTGTAACCGTGTGGAGTTAATCAAGTTGTATGGTTTTGGAAACCGTTATCTCTGGTATAACATTTGAAAGTTGATTTAGAAGGAAGACTTGGGTAGATAATTACTTATTGTTTTAAAAATGATAAACTACATTGCCTTAATTTCTAGTGCAGATAATTAGTCAGCTGTAGTTGAGAGTACTATGTAGAGACTCATGGTCCAGCTCAGTGGGAGAACGCTGTCCTAGATGGGTGGAGTATTGGGCTATATCCCTAGCACTCTATAAAAAACTCATGAAAATAATTTTAAGAGCTGTCTTGCTGTCTGTCATGGAGCACTTAAACATACCTCACACAAACTTTACATGAAGTTTGTCATTTAATTCTCTAATAACTAAGTGAAATCAGTATTCAAATCTCTTTTTTTGAGATAAAGTTTCACAATGTGGTCTAGTGTGGGCCCATAATTTGCCCTTTTCTGTCTTTAGCACCCTTATTGCAGAGATGACAGTCCTGTCTGATGCCAAGGTCTAGTGTCCCCATTTTTATTTGAGGTCATGGTCTTGCCCTAATTGCCCTGGAGTTCACTGTAAGATGAAACTGGCCTTGAATTCACAGAGGTCTCTCTGCCTCTGTTTTTCACATGCTAGGATTAAAAGCACGCACCATGATGCCTGGCTCCCAACCTTAAGAAGCAAAAGCAGGCGAAGAAAGTTAACAAGGCCACAGAACTAGGAAACCACCTCCTAGATTTGTCTGATCTGAAAACAGTGGCTTTAACCTATATGCTAATCTCCCTACAGATTTGATATTTAATATTACTGTGTTTTTGAACATGTCGCTATGCTATTTCCTTTTGCTGATCTTGGAAGAATCATGAAAATATCTCATAACTAATTGGCATACAGTAGTATCAGAAGCAATTCTAAGGGTATCTATTATGTCAAGTAGGGAATTTAGGATTTTTTTCTTTTCTAATTCATTTTTTGGCTTTTTAAAAATAGTTTTTATTGAGCTATATATTTTTCTTTGCTCCCCTCCCTTCCTCTACTGTCCCCTTCTACCTTCTGTGGTCCCCATGCTCCCAATTTACTCAGGAGATCTTGTTTTTTTTTCTACTTCGCATGTAGATTAGATCTATATATGTCTCTATTAGAGTCCTCATTATTGATTAGGTTCTCTGGGATTGTGAATTGTAGGTTGGTTTTTCTTTTGTTTATGTCTAGAAGCCACTTATGAGTGAGTACATATGATATTTGTCTTTCTGGG
>LOJH01063599.1:0-20551 GCA_001685095.1 Ellobius talpinus
GCCGTGTGGGAGCCGGGCAGGACGAAAAGCAGGCCTGCTCCCCTATCACTACATAGTGGCACAATAGTGGCACTTATATCTTAGGAGTAGCTGACACCTGCCTAACTGAGCTTAAGGCTCACTCAATAGGAGGAAATTCTTACCTTGTACTATAAACCTAACCAATTACCCATTGATCCTAGAACAGAACTACTGGTACTTTCTCAAACCAATATAATTTCTAACTGCATTCCAACTAATTATCCTTATATCCAAAGATAAGTGTAACTTATCAAATATTATATTTTCTGCAGTACAGACTGTTACAGAAAGTCACAGTTGATACATATGCAAAAGACAATATACAATGTATAAGCCAAACATAACTGATAAATCTACAACATCTAATGCTCCCGGAACCTCATAGAATTTGTGAGCAACACTTTGCTTAGTCAGGTAACAACCCAGAGTGCATTTCTTTTCATTCAACTAATTCATTAAAGTCTGCAATTGTGCAATTTCTCTGTTTGCTTTCATATCCAGAAGGTTTGAACACACAATTCCTATCTGGAAAAGGTAAATGTAAAGTTCTTATTGAAAAATTCTACCTTTTACCAGTGAGTAGTTCCCTTATTTATTCCCAACACTGTTCCATAGGGCAGAAATGAAGTCCTGAGTGAATGTGTATTATTTGACATGGGTATTGCCATGTTAAGGACCCATGTCCATGTCTCAGCCCTAGTGGATGGAATAGAAAGCCTTCTGAGGGTTAAGGCTCAGAAGAATGAGAATTCTTTTCTCCAACTTTAGTTAAAATGTGGCCAGTGCATGAAAAGTGTCCAATGTAGCTTTCTGTTCTGGATGTTTAAAACTTGAATTGGCTAAACCTGTCTATTTGTTCAACTATATACAATAACACTGGCTTATTTTTTACCCATGCGTAATAACACAGCCTCCTTGTTTTGCTTTGTGTAATAACCCCTCCTTCCATTTCTACTGTGGATAATATACATACGGACCTTCTGGTGTGCTGTGATTCCTCATTCTGAGTGATACTATGGCACCCAATCCCGGATTATTTTTGTAAGTGTGTCTTTCCTGTCTCCATTTCCACCATGTAATAACCTTGCAAAGTAGCGCCTGAACAGGTGGACACTGACTATAGGGAGCACAAACTGATCAGAGAGGCAGATGCTCCTGATAGAAGTGTGCTAATAAAGGAAAAGGAAGAAGTAAAGGGAAAGGAAGAATCAAAAGAAAAGAAAGAAAGAAGGATGAAGAAATGAAGAAAGGAATAGAGGGCAGCACATTTTAATTCAATGGGCATAAAAAACATAAACATAATAAATTTGGTGACTTGAGAAAAATGTTGAAAGGACAAAGAAGAAAATTCGACAGTAGATGCATGGCTGAGAGACCTAAGCATATTTTTTATATTTTCTTTATTATTAATTGTTTTCATGTTACATGTCATGAAAAAACACAGCGTGGAAGTGGCAGATGCACGGTGGAGGAATTCTGTAGGACCTGTGGGTCTGTCTAACTGCTGGGCTGTGTGTGGTGTGAGCAGATTCCCAGGGAACTGGTCTTTTCCAATGCCTAGCATTGAGAGCCTATCTAGCTAGAGCCTGGATCCCAAGTAAGGAGAGATGGTGACCTCAGCACCACAGTGACAGCAGTGCTGTGATTTCACCATGGCAAGGTCGAAAGGGCTGCCAATAGCTGTAGGGCATGAGCTTGCAGAACGGGATATATGTAGTTAAAGGAGAAATCCCGGTGGTTCTAAATGCTACCTAGTTTCTTTCTCACCTTACCCCAATAGCACAGCTGTTACATTTCTGATGTGTCTAGTAATTATATTCATACAGAGAGAACCAGTCAGGGGATAAGGTTATTAGGACTATGTTTTACTATCCAGTGGCTTGATCATATCGTCACATACCTGATTACACTAATGACTTCCTCCATTTTGGGATACATAGTTCTAAACATCCGATGTCCAAAATGGACGACATTCAATTTTCCAAGGCAAGTTACAGCCTTTTAATTTAGAAAGGATTTTTAATATATCTCATGGTCTCCCAACACTCTGTGTGGCAGCAGTCTTTACAATGAAAGCTGACATAATTGGTAATTAATTGAGACCCATCTACTCTGAGCTTGGACCCACAATATGGTAGTGTGGATATGTCCCAATGGAGTCAGCTCATCCTACATAAGAAAAGGGTTTATGACCAGTTTGGTTTCTTCTACTAATCTTTCAAAAAACATTATCAATGAGCACCAAGGTTTCAATTATTTTAACTTGCTAAAACATTCTTTTTGGTTTCGCTGGCTGAAGCATTTATCTCATTCTTTATCAAAAAAATCGGGAGTCAGATATGGGGTAAGAACTACAAAGATCAGAGAAGCAGGGAAGCAGCCACCAGTGACTTCCTCCTTCTTCTGTTCCTTCCTCCAAAAGGGCTGGGATCCTCTATAGTCCTGTCTTGCTACCTCCTCAATCAAAATAAAACTTCTATGGCTAATTTGGGTCAGCTAGTGGCTAGCTCTGCCCTCTCTCTCAAAACAAACTTTATTGTCAGAAATCAATCAAAATATCATACAATAGTTGGGCACACTTGCTATTATGTTCTTCTTATCAGCCTTTCACTCTGATGTCAACAGTCAACTGCGCTGAAACCGTGAGACTGCATCCTGAACCTCTGAGACATAAGAAAGCAGGGCATGAAGGGAACCAGGGAAGTCCTCAGTAGAGGTGCAGGGCCATGGCTAGGACTTCAGTGTCTCAGCCCTTTGGTAGTGACAAACCCTTCCTTGGGTGAGGCTCAGAAGGATGGCAACGCACTCCCCTAGTCTCAGTTAGAAGGTTGACAATGTATACAGAAAATAGCTTTATGTCCTCAGATATTATAGTCTGAAGACTGCTCCCCTAGAGACTATTTACAGTTATATTTGGTAGACCTGCTACTTTTCTTCTATATGGTACAACCCTGACTCCCTTTTCAACTGTATGTTATAAACACATTGAACTTCTGGAGTGCTGTGGCTACTCTGAGAGCCCGACCACACAAACTCAGCTTTGATTCATGCAGTGTGTGTGTGTATGTGTGTGTGTGTCTGTGTGTGTCTTCTTTCTTTAGAACATGTCACTAATCCTTATTTTTAGATATACCTTAACACAGACACATGCAAGCATGCACGCGCACGCACACACACACACAGTTCTTTGTGATTTTCCTATTCTAAAAGACAATAGATCCTTGCATGAATATCCAATATAATATAGATATATTTCACCTGATATTTAAATTGATAATTGTTGTGATCTAAGTCTCTCTTTCAGTTTTATTTGAAGTATTTTCCTGTTTTCTTTTTTGCTTTCCTTTTATTATGCAGGCTTCCTTTTCTTGTCACAATGCTATAATGTATTTCTATTATATTATAATGATCACCCTAGCACTGTGATATGACTTCATTCAGATACAAATATTTTCAGTGGTGTATTTTTAGTCCCTACCTAGCAACCCCTTTCCCATTTTCTTACTTATTGATTTCTTTAGGGGAATTAAATAATATGAACAACATTCCACCTTCCCTCATCTCATATATTGTCTCACTACTATTGTGTGTACATAGTACTATGACTGAGTGTAACCACATTTCCATTACACTCTTTCTGATCAAAGGAATTATCTTTTTACTTCTTATAAAAACCAGAACACTACTTTTGAGGGCTGTTTTTATTGTTCAGAATAATATGATTAACAGTCTTTTGCTTTTTCACTAAGCCAGTCTGTTCCATCAGATATGCATATGGTTTCTAAAAGAAGGTAGATTGTTGTTGCTTTAGTCTTTTTAAAATTATAGTTTGTATATTGAGAGATAAGTTTACACACACACACATATAAACATATGTATGCACAGACACACAGGGTCAGACAAATTAATGACTAGTGTTTTGCCTTCACAGAAGTTTCTATAAGTCTGCAATTGCTCATCCTATATGATGTTTTCAGTGGATGTCTAACCTCCCCTTCTTAGAAACATCTAATGACTCATAGGTAGATGAAGTCTCAATGCCAAGCTTCCTCTCTGGGTCTTTGCTAGTGTTTTACCCAATAATCTTAGTCCTTTGTCGACTTCATGGAAAGTTTGTATTAAATTTTTCTTCCCTTTTTGACACTATTCCTAGATTTTCATGTCTGTAAATTAAAACCGTATGACACTCTTGAGAATTTTTATTTTGTTTTGCTCAACCGATACAAATTTTGAAAATATTCAAATTACTTTCTTTGTGTTAAAGACAGCATCTGCTAACAAGACATTTCCTGATTTTGTATAGATTAAAGATTCAGCATGTTGAGCTATGCACTCTCAGATTCCCCAGTCTGGAGACCTAACGGTGAAGCCTGCTCCACGACTTCCACACTTCTAGAATCTTTAAATTAAGTTGCCAAAATACAATTACTGCTAATGCCTTTTTAAATTTTCTGTTTCAGAAATTAATTTAGAAAAATCACATTAAAGATGTATAGAACACATCCTTCTCATTAGTGAATTCCTACTCTTAACAATCTGTTCTCACCACCCTGCTTTTTTCCAGGCACGTGAAGACAAGCAAATGGTTCCAGTGGTGCCGAGTACACATTTTCAGGCAGGTCAAGCAAGGCTTTGTGTTATGGCTCTATTCCTTGTTTCTCAGTATTGCAGGGTGGAACCTGGAGGTCCTTGCTCATGCTTGGAAGGTCCTGCAGTGCCAACTCTGCTTCCTGATTCAGATATGAAGAGTGAAGGTGCTAGGGTGGACACAGCAGGGACACCTACGTGTCTTGTGGTCTTCCTGAGCTGTGCATAGTTGAGGGATTTTTGCATCCTTTTCCTGCACCAGCACGGAGTTGTCTGAGAGAAGTCAGTTGCCATTTCTGAGTCTCACCTTTGTCTTTCATAAAGCAAGATACAGGGTAGAAGAGATAGTTCTGTAGTAAAGAGCATTTATTATACTTCCAGAAGACCCAAACTAGAATCCCAACACCAATGTTAGACAATTCACAACCTCTTGTGACTCACACTCCAGTAAATGCAATGTCCCTGGCCTCTGTGACACCCATACATAGGACACATACACACACACACACACACACACACACACACACACACCTATACACACACAGAGAGATAGAGAAACAGAGAGAGAGAGAAAGAGAAAAAAATAAAATTAAAAACAAAAAATAAGTTGCAAATTTGAGCTGTTTATAGTAGTTTAAGACGGAAGTTTATTTATTAGTGTTTTAATATAAATATGGATATAATTACATATAAATAAGTAAACAGATGAATCACTCTAAGAGATATAGTTTAATTGCACTAATTAGGCACTCGCAGAAACTTCTGAGAATACCATTTTATCAATACTATAGCCTGTGGCTACGTAGATGGCCCTGTTTGAATTCATTTGGTTTCCAAACAGATAGGAATGTGAAGAAAGAATTGTGGGGAATAAGGAGAATAATCAGAGGAGAACCTGTGAGCTGCAGGAAAGTGGAAAGGGACCATGAGGGAATGAGGACCAATACAGAGGGAAATAACAGGGGATTAGAAATGATCAGAAGAGGGAAATGGGAAAATGGGGGAGGGACTTGAATTATGGTGGAGAAAGTTTAATTATGGGGGAGGGAGATAAACACAGAAGGAGAAAGAGGGTAAAATAACAAGGATGTCTGACAAAGTCGTAAGGAATTGAAGTATTATCTATGTACCTAAACTAAAATTTAATACATGTAAGTCTCTGTATGCATATATAGCTGAAAGGAAATGTTCCCACCTAGTCTGACCATGCTTCCATAAACAGCCATATATAAACTAACAAAAAATCCCAACGCCAGACATGATAAGCCATTGTTTTAGTTATTGGCATATCAGTTTTGTCTGAGAAACTCTTAAAATATTAAGATATTATAATATTATAGGCTATTTGTCATCACTGTTGAATCCCCATACAGGTAGAAAATAAGTCATTATTGCTGCAGATAACATGTACTTAAGACACAGCACCCAGAGGATCGAAACATAATCTGACTGGTAAGTTTCCACCTAAAGACCAACTTTCATGGTATCAGAAGGAAACATGGTAGCTTCCAAGGAAAGAAGCAAACTATAATACTACCAAGCTGTGAAACCTATTAACCACAGCACTAATCAGGAGTCTTTAAGAAACCATGCTAATGAACAAAATAATTCTTGAGCAAAATAACCCCAAGAGTGCAATACTGTTGTAACCAACAGTTCTTCATTGGATGTGAACCCTGTTTAACAAGATGGAAACCATATGTCATATCAGAAACCATGCCCTGGGGTGATGTGGTATTCCCCTCTGTGTCCTGTATATACCATTGTTTGATAAAGAAACTGTCTTGAGCCCGTGATAGGGTAGAATAGAGATAGGTGGGGAAAACTAAACTGAAAGTGGGGAGAAAGAAGTTGGGGTCAGGAGAAACCATGGAGCCACCTCCAGAGACAGACGCCTAACGTTGCTGGCAAACTACAACTACGTGACAATTCACAGATTAATGAAAATGGGTTAAATTAAGATGTAAAGGCTAGCCAATAAGAAGTTAGAGCTAATAGGCCAAGCAGTAATTTAATTAATACAGTTTCTGTGAGGTTATTTTAGGAGTCTTGGCGGTTAGGAAACAAGCAAGCAGCCTTCTACAATAAGCTAATAGGCCAAGCAGTGGTTTAATTAATATAATTTCTGTGTGATTATTTCGGGTATCTGGGCGGCTGGGAAAAAAAACAAGTGTCCTCCTTGCAACAAACCCAGCTAGTGATGTCATAGATCCTAGAGGACTTACAATTGCCATATTGCTAAGCTAACATAAATCTTAACTACATACTAAATATGTATCCTTATACCCACAAATATATATATATATATACACACACATATATATTTCTCACACCTCACCAAATAAACTTCTCTCTGCAGAGAGACTATTACAGAAAATCAGAACCTATCAAAATGCAAAGAACAAGAAATACTGTGGTTCCCATTCTCACATTGTGTATTTATTTGCAGCATAATTCTTACCCTTAATGCTCAGGAAACATTGCTAAAATGTTCAGAAAGATTTTAAGTTCCAGAGGAACAAGGATTTTGTATATTCTAGAATGTCAGAGGGGTAACACCCAGAAATTCTCATTAGCATGGCTTCCTAAATAATTCTGAACAAAGATGACATTCATGAGTAGGTGAATATGGAAGAGGGAAGACTTAGAGCACCTTAATCTTAGACAAAGACCTTCAGGCAACAGGAAATGCTGAGAATGGGAGAAGGCATCTTCCCTATGAAGGAACACACCAATTGCTTATCCATTTTCAAGTAGTCACTGAAATAATATATAGAGGTAACTTTGCGCAGAGGAGGCTGGTTATGTTTATGTATTTAAGTTGTAAAGAAAAAGAGGCCATAAACTTAAGAGACAGCAAGAGAGTGGGTGGAGGAAAGAAAGAGAAGGGTAGAAATTATGTGTATCATACTTTCAATAATATGAAAAAAGGGTTAAGGACTAGTGCAACCATTACATATTTTATTCACGTAAGAAACTGACAAAGAACACATTTAAGAATAATAATGATAATAATAATGATGATGATCATCAGAATGAATATACTAGTGAAAACAAGCATATATTGCTTAAAAGACACAGGAGAGAATAGCATGGCTCTTTTGATTTTACTTTTATGAAACAGTATTTTATGTAAACATGTTAGCTTAGAACTTACCATCCTGCAGCTCCAACATGCAAAGTTCGGGACAGTGTGCCTGGTTTAGCACATCTCTTTCAGATAAGACATGACAGAGTCACTTCAAATATGAATATGTGTACAACCATAAGTTTTAAAAAGTGTCAGAGACGGGTAATAAGAAATTCTGTACTAATATTAATTTTTACCTGAAAAGTCCAGACATTTGAATTTAATATGCTAGTCCATTCAGTTGTACCAAAAGATTTTAATCAAGGGAATAAGGTGCTGAAAGCAATGTTTAAAGAGTATTAGTCTAGGAATTGTGTAGATATTTCTTGCATGATATACGCAAATATAAAAAGGAGAGATTGGAGTATCTTGTCATGGCAGGTCAAATAGATAGAAGAAAATGAACCTTAGAGTCATTAATGAAGAAAAATTGAAGCAAAAACTTAAACAGTGGTAGAAGTCAAATTAATTGTAACATCATGACCTAATTACATTGAAAAGAATGTTAAGGATGTTGATAGAATTGTGAATTTAGAAAGCCGAGCAGGCTGAGAGGGCAGATGTAAAGCAAGACATCTGAACAGCTGGTGTTTTTCATTTTACGTGAAGGCAAAAGAAATACTCTCATAATGCATCAACACATAGCTGAATTCACTGAGGCATAGATGTGGATAGCAGAGAAGCAGCGGTGGCAAACACACCCGTATGCTGCATACTCCAACAAAGATGAATTGCTCTTTCTGAGAAATGACTGAGTTCACAGGGGTTGCCAACCCTGCCGAATCACTGCTGCAAACATTGAAAAGTTCAAAAATAAATTCAGACAGCAAAGAAACTTTTGGGCAACATACAGATATTATATTTTTTCTAAGTCACGAGATGATTAGAGTCAGTTCATTGTATTGAGGCATCAGTATGTCAGACAGCTTTTCCCCTGGCTCTTTGGACATGATTTCCTTCCTTTCTGTGGATGAAAAATTGAAGATTAAACCTGAGAGGCACCCCTCTTTTCCTCTCAGATGAAGAATGGTTGTAATGCACCAACTGTCTATGTTTACAAAAAATAAATCTGTTTTCAGTTGTGTTGAATTCTTCCAAGGTTTTCCCTTCACACTACCATTCCACAGTGACTGTCCCAACTTTCTTGTCTCTATTGATGCTTTAACTCAAGGGATAAGTCAGTACATAAATACCTTGTACTCTTAAAGAGCAGAATCCTTTCACATAAACATAAGAGGGATGTCTTAGTCTAGTCATTACCCATCAGAAAACATACCATGAATGGAATAGCTCATAAAATACATTTGTTTCTCGTAGATCCTGATACTGATAATAGAAGGTAGTATTGCAAGAGAGCTAGTTTCTGGTCCAACACCACTTCCGTACAGGTGTAATACAGCCACTGTCATTGGAGAGAGTATAGAGCAAGGACAATCTTCAGGATGTCTTTTAACTCCATCAGTAAGTGGTCAATCAAACACATAGGGAAACTTTCAGGAGACATCGTCTTTTGAAATAGGGCATTGTATGTTAAAATTTTAACACAGGAGCTTGGGAGAAAGTTTACATGCAGGCCATACTGCTTTGCTCACATGCTCAATGTGTATTTATCCGGAATCCACAGCACTTTCTTTGAGCATGATTCTTCTCCCAAATGAGAATTCCTTCTCTCTTTCCAGTATACCCAGAAACTTCTTTTTTTTTCTATCATTTCATGCAGTTATTATCTCTGCAAACAGATAATTTTGCCATTTCAAGTTTTGGCTTTTTGAAACTTTATCTATATGTAATGCAAAACGTTAATAAAATAAATATTTATTCAAATTGTTTAGACAATTTTTAAAAACTTTTAGCATGCTAAACAAAATCTTCTTTGATGAAGAAATGAATGAGCTAAAATAGGCTTCCAAACATAAACTTGTCTATGCAAAAGAGTAAGTAAAAAGTATGTTTTTTATGTAAGTTATTTAATTTTATTTTTTAAGAATTTCATGAATGAGTACTGCATTTACATCATTTCCTCTACCCCTTCTTTACAAATTTTCCTGTGTTCTCTCCCCACTTCTTCTAAAATGTATTCTTTTTTATTCTTTAGTTATTACTGTTTAACATATTTGTGTATATATATATATATATATATATATATATATATATATATTTATAACTAAATTTAGAGTTGCAAAGTAAAACCAGAAGTTAGTTACACATAAAGGAAAACTTACCACATTAACAGTTGACATTTCAAAGGAAACTTTAAAAATCAAAAGAGCCTGAAGCAATGCACTTCAAGATCTAAAAGACCTACAAAAATAAAGAAACAATCAACAGTTTAAGAGGCAGTCCACAGAATGACCTCTTTAAAGAATGGGATGGGATCCAAACAGAGATTTCTCAAAAGAAGAAAAAATGTCTAAGAAATGTCTCAAAATAATTTTTATCATTCCTGTAAATCAGGAAAGTAGAAATGAAAATAATTTTAATCTTACCCCATGCAGATTGGCAAATATCCACAAAATAATTGATAACAAATGCAGGATGGGGCATGGGGAAAAGAGAACCCCTATTCACTATTAGTGGGATTGCAATTTGGTACAGCCACTAAGGAAATTAAGATGGAGAACTCTCAAAAACCTAAAAATATTCTACCTTAATGATTCAGCTATGTCACTCTTTGGCATAGTATATTTCCAAATGAATCAAAATATTACTTCACATATACTTGTTCAGTCATGTTCATTGCTGCTCTATTTTAAAAGCTAAGGAATGAAAACACCTTTAATGCCCTACCCCTGACAAATGGATGATGAAAATGTGGTACATATACACTATAAAATACTATTTGTCTGTAAAGAAAAATGAAATCATGAACTTGGCATATAAATGTAAGGAACTAGAAAAGGTTAGTGTGTAATCTAAACCAGACCAAGAAAGACAAACACTGAATGTCTTCTCTCATCAGGGGCCTCTAGTTTCCAACGTTCAGATGGGAGTCTATATCCTGAAATAACTTCACAACTAAGGAAGGGAAAAAGGCACCAGTTTTGGGTTAGGGACATGACATGAAGTGACAATAGAAAAGAGAATAACAGTGTGCAAATGATCTGACCAGGGAAATAGAAAAAGAAAGGGGTCTAAAATTGAGATGAGAGATAAATACAGAAGAAGGTAAAGTAACAGTAAGGATATCTTAAAAAGCCATAGGGAATAACACTATTAACCATTTACCTAAAACAAAGTCCTATAGTATACATAAACCACTCCCCCACATGTGCATTTGTGTTATTAACTATTTACCTAAAACTAAATCCTATAGTATACATAAACAACTTCCCCCATGTGTGTGTTTATGTTGTGTGTATTTTCAATGAGCTTTTCTCATCTAAACATATGGTGCCTCCTCTAAAAACCAAGACCACCTAACAAAATTTTCACAACAGGCATGAGAAGTCTTCTTTTGAGTAGTCAATCAGGGTTGTCCAATAGATTCCTCCTAACAGTAATGTAGATGCAGTAATGGCATGCACACCTTGAGTAACTACTAAACTTAAAGCCCACTCAATAGAAAGGAAATAATGCTTGTTGGTGTAAATACAGCCAACTACATGGGACTAGAAAATTCCTGTATCTTGAAGAAGAACCTGCAAGATCCGCTTTACTGAACCAGTATAATTCATAATTACATTCTAAATAAGTATACTTATGCCCACAGACAGTCCAGTCATCATCCCAAATCAAGCACACCTTTCAATAGGCAGAGACCATCATAGAAAACTACAACTAAGTAAATTACAGAGTTCTGAAGCACATTTCCAGCTGAAACATCTGCAACACAATTCCCTCTCTAAGACTCTGGGGTAGCTTTGAAATAGGGAGCAGAAAGATTGTAAGAACATGAGAGTTTGCTGTGAGTCTGTATCTCCTAGAAATGTCAGAAGCTAAACCCATAACGTCTCAACAACATGGTTGCCTAAACACGACCTAAACAAGGAAGGTACTGATAGACATGCTAAAGTGTATTTAAGAAAGCTCAGGGGGCCTCAATCCTAGAAAAAGAACTACAATAAACTAAGAAATATTGGGAGCTGGGGAAATAATCTTCAGTAGGAAAATAGCACTCCAATTACCTATCTATTTATATATTTATCTAATTACAAATTGTCATCCCTGAAAACATACATACAAGTAATGTTATATGGACTGAGCATACTAAATAGGTTATATTTATATATTTAGGGGCATGTGTGTGTACATGTATGTGTGTGTCTGTGTATAAAAACAACTAAGGAGAAACAGGTCATGAATGTGAAAGAGAACAGGAGTGACAGAGTATGTAGAAGTATTTGGAGAGAAGAAAGCAAAGAGGCAAATGTTATTCCACCAAGAAGGTATTACAATTCCAATCCTTTATGCCCCAGACTTCAATAAAAAGAAATACTACTAGATTAAAAGTTTCAGATGACCCTAATGTGGTAAGGAGGGCACTTGTTTGTTTCCTGGCCGCCCAGCAGCTCAGACCTGAAATAATCACACAGAAACTATATTATTTAAAGCACTACTTGGCCCATTAGCTCTAGCTATTGGCTAATACTTGTATCTTAATTTAACCCATTGCTAGTAATCTGTGTATTGCCATGTGGCTGTGGCTTTCCAGGTAAAGGTTCTAGCATCTGTCACCAGAAGGGCTGCATGGTTTCTCCCAACTCCTCCTCATTTCTCCCAGCATTCAGCTTATTTTTCTCCACCTAGCTAAGTTCTTCCCTGCTACAGATCCAAAACAGTCTCTTTATTCATTAATGGTAATCACAGCATCCAGAGGGGACTCCCACATCACCCCAATATAGTTTCCTACAGGGGGTAACTTCAGTACTCCATTCTCACCAACAGAAATATCATCCAAACAAAACCTAAATAAAGGTACAATAGAGCTAAATGATACTATAAAACCAATGAGTGCAATAAAAAAAAACTCACAGAGCATTCCTCCACATCATAGAGGCACACACTTTGCCTTAAAACACAAAGAACTTTTCCAAAATTTACCATTTACCAGGATACAAGGTAAGTTTCAAGAAACTCAGGAAAACTGAAACAACATCCTTCACACTATGTGACCATAAAGGGAAACAGTTGGACATTAACAACAACAGCAATAACAAAACATACCCAGACTCATAAAAGCTACAAAACACATAATTAAATCTGAACAGGGTCAAAAAAGAAGTCAAGAAAATTAATAGTAATGATAATGATGATGATGATGATAATGAGCAAGGCAACTAACAGAAGAAAGATTTTATTTGGGCTGAATCCAGAGAGATAAGAATCCATCACAGTTGGAAAGCATGACAGCAAGCATCCAGCATAGTGGCACGATCTGTCAACTGAGAGCTTACCTCCTTACTTCAAGCACCAAAGGAAAAGAGCAAACTGGAAACAGCATGAAGTTTCAACTCTGAAAGCTCAGCCCCAGTGACATACTTCCATCAGTGAAGCTGAATCTCCTAAAATACACTACAAACTTCAGGGAAACAGTGCTTTTCACAGAACAGGGCAGTTTCACTAAGAACTCATAGTGGTTCTGGCAGCCTGCAAAAGAACTGAGCAAATTCAGGGTAGACAAAATCTCCACAGAAAGAATGGAAGGGGACACCAAATTCCACCAGTAGCTGAAGAGCTATAGGCATTTATTTGTTATTGGGAGAATGTAAGACAGCTTCCATCAATGATATAACCCCTTCTAAATGGGGCAGGCCCCCTACCCAAGTATAGTTGGTTAACAAAACTAGACTTGATAGGGGGAAAATGGAGAAAACCTGAAGTTTGTGAGTAGAGAGGTGAAGGTGGCCCATGTGGGGAGTTTGAGGTATGTGACTATGATAAAAGGCAAAAAGAAACGTGTTGTCTTATTTTTGTTTTGTTTTGACTCAGGGACCATTGAAGAAGAGGAGTGGAAAGATTGTAAGAGAAAGCGAACTAAAATGTCTATGGTGAGAAAATGACAGAGAGCTATGCCCATGAGATCTCAACAACCTGGACTCCTCAATAAGACCAGAACAGTAACAGCATCCGTGAATACGTGAATATGGATGGGGAAATTCCACAAGCTCCCTTCCCTAGATGAAGAGCCACAGATAATTAATGTAGCATAAGAGAGAGAGAATTAGCTTTCTCCAGGGATAAGCCCTCTTCTATACTGTCCAGTCCCAAGTGCTCAGTTCTAAGCAATGCAGATAATCAACGTTAAATAGACTCAGCAAGTTGTGTGTGTGTGTGTATGTGTGTAACATGGCTATCAATTTGAGAGGGTATGAAAGGGTAGGGGAGAAGCTGCAGTGTTTAGAAATTATTTAAATATTGTACTCAAGTATGAAATTATTAAAAATAGCAAAAATAAGTGCAAATTATAGAAGAGAAGGTTTAAACTCTTATTTCAAAGTTACTGAGTTACTTTCCTTTGCATTTCAGGAAGAACCACATTTAGCATTGGAGGTTTCCACAAGTCAGTAGATAGACCTGTGAGTTCTGGAAGACTCATAATGTGCCATTCCTCACTAATGAGCATCAGTTCTATTGTTTTATCAAGCATTGATCTTGGAATTTCTTCAAGACTGTTTGAGTTCTTTTAAGTACTTGGCTGTACCAAGTTTCCTCATCAGACTATCTTTGGACCACTAGCCCCCAAATAATGACCTGGAAACTTAAAATTAATCATGAAAGCTTGACCATAGCTTAGGGTTTTTTTCCTAATTAGCTCTTATAACTTAAATTAACCTCTCTATTCATCTACATTCTGCCAATTGACTCTGTTACCTCTGCTCTGCCCCATGTCTGACTTCTTCAGAGTTTCTTGGTGTAATTTGATCTGAGATTTTTCCTCCCAGCTCCTCTCTCTTTGCCTGGAAGTCCTGCCTATACCACCTGCCTAACTAGTGACCATTCAGAATTTTATTTCAGCAGTCACATTTTCACATAGTGTACAAATATCCCACAATATTTGGCAAATATGCAAAGAGGTAAAACTGGGGGCTTTCTCTAAAATACTCCATCTATTTAGCTGACAGAAAGTTTCCCTAGATTTAAGACTCTTGTTTTTAAGAAAAAAAATGACTTTTATTCTACTACAACAAACAACCCACTTGACACCCAAAATGTGACTGCAAGATGTTAAGTGTCATATAAAGAACTCATTTTGCAAAATTCCATTTTGCAAAATATGCAGCAGTAGTTTGAATAAAAATAGCTCCATAGGCTCATAGGGTTTGGCACTATTGGGAGGTGTGACCTTGTGGGAATAGGTGTGACTTTGTTGGAAAAACTATATCACTAGGGGGTGGGCTTTGAGGTCTCAGAAACTCAAGCCATTTCTTTACCCTGTGGATCAAGATGTAGAAATCTCAGCTCCTTCTCCAGAACCATGCGTGCCTGCATGCTGCCTTGCTTCCTGACATGAAGGTAATGGACTAAACCATTGATGCTGTAGACCATTTCCAACTAAATGTTTTCCTTTATAAGAGTTGCCGTGGTCATGATGCCTCTTCACAGCAATAAAACCCTAAGGAAGTTATATGCTTTCCTTCATTATAAATCTTCAGTACAGTTATTATTGTGTTTACATTCTGTGTATTTTTCTACAGATGAGTAAGTATTATAGACAGAATGCTCTTAGTAGAACTGAATATTTGCTCTTTTGTTGAATGTCTATTAATATCCCATTCATTGTTAATAAAATATTAGTAGTTTTTCCTTTTGAAAAAGGATAATATTAGTAAAAATATTGAATACTTTTAGGAAAGAATATGTGTTGCTCATTTCTTCACGAACTCTGTTAGTATAGTGCCTAAATAATTAATTATAATCTTTTAGTTCCTTTAATAAACACAATTGTAACAATAATGTATTTAATTAGTAAAGTTAATAATATAATACAAATATAGTGTGAAAATTTTTAAGAGCTGTATTTAACCTTCACAGCAGAATAAATAAGGAAAAGGGTGGTGATTTGCTTAATGTCTGTCTTGAAACAACAATTTACAAAAGTTCCCGCAGGGTACCCTAATCCATTGACGTAGCTGTCAATCTCTAACTTCCATGACTTAAGTACCTGGTATTAGGCCCCATTTTTCAGTAATTTTTGTTCTACATCAAATTTGCAAGGAGTTGTGGAAAGAACAGCAACATTTAAACCACAGCATATATTATAGCTATATGTAGTTTGTGAAACACTCCTATGTACTATGGGGACATCTCTTACCTGTCTTGTTCTGCTTCATATTATGATGCTAATTTCCAAGTGACAGATTGCATGTATTTAGTATCTTTATGAAATCTGTTTAGCTAATGAGCTCATCAATGATATAAGAAAATGATGTTCTAGTGCCCAATTTTGGGGGACACTTTATTCAAAGCCCTAACAAGAGAAAAGAATAAAATGGTTTCTATCTAATGAACTTTGAGTTATTGTCTTTTTCTCATGAGTAAAAAAGTATCATAAATGTAACACTGTATATAAAATTACTCTGTTATTTTCATACAGAGAAATGGGAAACACAGATGAATATAAACTCATTTGTCTGGCAGTAATCTAAACATACACAGAAAACTAAACGGAGAAACAAGTCTAGCTTCCAAAGAATATAATCACTTTGCTGTTCTTGTCATGAGATATCTGTCTGTCTTTTACAACTCACTAATATATAACAGAAATTTAAAGTTTGAATGCCTTTTAATTCAGCCAAGTATATATCTGTGTGGGCAAAATTACCTAGTAGGAATTTATATAAAGTTAAAATTGGTGAAAATACAGTGACAGAATGAGTCCTTTGATGAGTATAGCCACATAGAATTTAGACTTTTTGGATTGCCAAGGATGCTTTTAACATTTCATTTTCAAACGCACTGTAATATAGACTTTAATTATTATAATTATTTTCTCAAGATAAATAACACTTGTGAAAATAGTTGCATATTCCTAGGAAATGGAGAGAAAACATTGAATATCCTCATTTGTTGCTAGTTAGGAAAATGTTACCACATATGAATTTAATTAAGAGCTACTTTTGCCCCATTTGCTACTCAATGGGCTAGAACAGTTTTGGAAGAGCTACAGCAACTTTTCTGATTTATTGTAACATTTAAATTAATGTGTTCATGTGCAAGATATGAAACCTTTCAGAAGCCATTTTTTTGTGTATGAGACAATATAGCAGAATTTTTGTCTTTGAGTCCATTACGGACATTCATCATTCCATTTCTACTGTGTAGAAACTTAACAGCTCACATTTTCTCATTTCTTCAGAAGAATAGCATAGAGAAGATAATAATTCCTTTATTTTTTATTTTAAATTTATTATAAGAAAACTTCAAATATATACAATGAGATAAGATCAGATCTGTCACTCCTGTGTTTTCTTTATCACTCCTGGTATCTCCGCCAAAACATCCCCCTTGAAATTTCATTTCTCTTTCTCTTTTTTAATAACCCACTCATTCCAGTTAATGATGCTCATATATATTCCTAGGTTAGAAGACATTCATGGGAAATGGGCAACCTACTGGTGGCTACATCCCCAAAGAAGAATGATTCTCCTTTCCTTACTGGATACCTACTATTACTTACTTAGTGAAAGGCCTGACCTCTTTATCAACTCCCTGGCAAGGCTTCAGGATCATGGCAGAAGACACATAAAGAATGTAAAATCTAGTGGGCTGCAAGCAGTGATTTTAAAATGGACTTGAACTCACAGCAGCTGTGTTGGCCTGAATAAGACCTACACAAGGTCACACCAAACAAAATTCCAGTGTGTGGTACAAGGTCTTAGTCTGTGGAAGCACATCTATATATAACTAGACAATGCACAACGTATTTCTAGAAACCCTACTCAATTTTATTAATTTGCTCTTCATCTTAGGAAATTAAGGTTAGCTAGTAAACTGATGGTAAAGAGAACTTTAATAATCCACAAAAAGTAAAATTATTTCCAAACTAAATAAAATGCGTGAATTTGTGGTAGCAGCATTTAACCCTGTGAAGACTATCTTATGCAAATATGTGTCTTGCACATTTGCTGGCTGTTCTAAGTGATGTTTCAATGATGACAAATGAGATCAGTCTGCTGTCTGTGTGACAGACACCTGTCCTCAACGCTCTCCAATATTTATGAATTTGGATGCACAATGGAGATATCTCTGCTGTTTTGTAACTTGCAATAATGAGATTATTTGAGTACAGCCTTTACAGATGGACCAAAATTTGTATCTGTATACAGTCTTTGTGAAAATGGCTTTATTAGGTTATCCCATGATTTAGAAAATATAAGGTAAAATATGTTATTTACTGATTCTAATTTATATTTAAGTTCTATAGCTCCATATTTGCTTTTGTATTTTTCTCCTTTTTCAGTGAGTCAAAACATGTGAAGCAGTCAAAACATTGTTAGAAACCTTAGTAAGCCAAATATCTTCTCTTTTTCCCACCTTAATGCATAGCTTTACCTCAGCACCCACATGGTATCTCATAATCATTTGTAATTTCAGTTCCAGGAGACACATTGTCCTCTTTTTGCCTCTGCAGGAAACGGTCATGTATGTGGTATATACACGTTCATGCAGGAAAACACTCAAAATATAAAATTAAACAAATACATCTTTAAAATGGCATTTCACTTAGAAGTACATATTGAACTAATATAATTTCATTTTCTAAAAGTGTTTTCTGTGACTAATCCAATTTGCACTATTTTTCTCCTATATAGCCAATATATGACTAACTAATATATTAAATATAGTCTTCCATATGTTTCCTGCTGATATATCCATGTAATATTAGATAAAATGATAAACTAACAAGGGGTTCACCCAGGGCAAAACCCGACTCCCCTTATCTCTGGAGTCATTAATTGCTTTAGCACTTCTTCCCAAGGTGGAGCCTTATGAGATTTCCCCCATCAGTGTTGGCAGGTTAATTGGTGTTGTCATTATGCAAGTCTTTTTTAGGTGACTTTATATTGAGATTTTGTTGGTTCAGTTTCCTCATATACAGAAGAAGCTGTCTCACATCAGACACCTTGGTCCTTACAATCCATTCTGTCCCCTCTTCTGTAATGTTTCCTGACACTTAGGTGTAGCTATTGTGTTGTAGAAGTATCAGTTGGAGAAGGATAAGGTATGATCTATTGATCTCTGCATTTTGACTGGCTATAGATTTCTGTAATGGTGTCTGTCTGCTGAAGAAAGAAGGTTCTCTAATGGAGGGTGAGATCTTCACTTATCTGTGGGTATAAGGATAAAGACTTAAAATAAATTTAGAAATTATACTGGTATAGAGAGGTGGCAGTAGATGCTTTTCCTTAGAGTCTGTGACCTAACTAGCCAAAGATGGTTGTTTTGGTTTACAGTACCAAGCATGAATTCCTTTCAACTGAGTGGACCTTAAGTCTAAGTATGGAGTGACTGGTTATCCCTGAGATACAAATGCCATTATTATACCATAGAGAATATCTTGTCATGCTGATCATTGTTGTGGTTCATAGGCTTTTATAGCAAGGAATATGAAATAGTGAAAAAGCTTCTGTCTTTTGTTTTTGTATATCTTAATACATTTTAAGCATTTTCATTGACAGACACACAGGGTCAAAGAGGAGGGACATGATTAAGCAGAAAAGCATTGACAATGGCCTTCTATCAACTACTCCTCCATCATATTACCTAAGGATGCTTGTTTTTGAAGGCAGCTATTGTTCCCCTTTCTTTCATGTTATAGCATCCATACTTCACAGAAATCTAACTGTCTCTAGACACATTGAGTACTCAACATCTTTAGTATGTATCCCCTCATGCTACACACATGCTACATCTGATCAAAGAATTGATTTACAAAATATTTGAATTAAGCAAAGAGAAAGCTTAAAGAACATTTATTAATAAAACTGTATTAGCTGATCCTTGGGGAATACACATTAATTCATGTCTAAATAGTGTATTCTATCTACTTATTGCAACAAAGACAACCCAAATTTGAAGCAGAGTACATATGTAAAGATAACTTCGTTGTGTTATGCATCAGAAATGTTTGTAAGATTAGGAAAATCATGAAGTTGGCAGTATAAACATGAAAGTATGCTTATTTGAGAGTAAAATCATTATTTTAACTACTCCATACCCCAATGCTTTTCTTTAAACAATGCATTTATTTTGTAATGAAAATATAGTAGCTTGTATAGTAATTTAAATGATCAATTCAGAGCTCTCAAATCTGATATGAATGTAAGATGGTGGGCAAGGGAGTTAAGAAGCACAATAGTAATGAGGAAAGGATCCTCTGTTTTCACAATTTCCTCACTCCTTCAGAACAGTCAGTGGTCTGTCCTGAAATCATGTACTAACATGCAGCGCCAAAGCATCTGAGCAAGTTCTATTTGTATAATTATTCATATATATGTAGCACTAACTATAATCAAAGACAAGGGGGTCATGAATTTGAAAATAAGAGGTCAGAGATGGGAGGGCTGAAGAGATAAGATACAAAATGGGTTGGAAGAAGAAAACAGAAAGAGGAAAATAACACCATATTTTTAATTAAAATCGAAAAAAAAGTTAAAACAATGCTGCAGGAACTCCTTCTGCTCCTTCAGCCAATAGCCTTTAAGATACCAGCCCACTTGGGGGTGGTCTCTTTGGCTTGAAAAAGCAGCGGTAGCTCCCTCTTTTTTTCTATATTTTTTTCAGTATCTTTTTCTTAAATTATTATTAAAAATTTCCACCTCCTCCCTGATGTAGGAGGGTCATCTGTCTATGTGTTACTTTCATTGGTTAATA
>LOJH01063602.1:0-10282 GCA_001685095.1 Ellobius talpinus
TCCGATAAGACACAGGTGGTTACTAATATTTTTTTGTATCTATGGAAGTTTGCTATTGGATTATTTGGTATTTTGGTGTCTAGTTTCTTGAGTTCTTTATATATTTTGGAGATGAGCCCTCTGTCAGATGTGGGGTTGGTGAAGATCTTTTCCCATTCTGTAGGCCACCATTTTGTTTTATTGAGGATCCTTCATACCGTATCCTTTGCCTTACAGAAGCTTCTCAGTTTCTGGAGGTTTTATTTATTTATTTTTGCTCTCAAGAGTCTGTGCTTCTGCTGTTATATTTAGGAAGTAGTCTAATGTGCTTATGCATTCAAGGCTACTTCCCACTTTTTTTTTCTATCAGGTTCAGTGTACCTGGATTTATGTTGAGGTCTTTGATCCATTTGGACTTGAGTTTTTTTGCATGGAGATGATATGGATCTATTTGCATTCTTCTACATGTCGACATCCGGTTATGCCAGCAATATTTGTTGAAAATGTCTTCTTTTTTTTCCATTGTACGATGTTGGCTTTTTTATCAAAAATTGGGTGTTCATAGGTGTGTGGATATCAGGGCTTTTCATTCGATTCCATTAAACCACGTGTCTGTTAGGGAAAAACCTGGTGCTAGGGAAATTCTCAGGAATCCACAAGGATGACCCCAGCTAAAACTTTTAGCAATAATGGAGAAGGTGTCTGAATGGGCCTTCCCCTGTAATCAGATTAGTGACTACCCTAATTGTCATCATAGAGTCTACATCCAGTAACTGATAGAAGCAGATGTAGTGACCCAAAGTTAAGCACTAGGATGAGCTTCCGGAGTTCAGTTGAAAGGAAGAAGGAGGGATCATATGAGCAAGGTAGGTCAAGAGCTTGATGGGGAAAACCACAGAGACAGCTGACCCCAGCTAGCGTGAGCTCACAGACTATGGACTGACAGCTGGGGAACCTGCATGGGACCAAACTAAACCCTCTGAATGTGGGTGACAGTTATATGACATAATCTGTTTCAGGGGGGCTCTAGCAGTGGCACCAGGACCTAACCCAGGGGCATGAACTGACTTTTTGGAGCCCATTCCCTATGACAGGATACCTTTCTCAGCCTTGATACAGCAGGGAGGACTTGGTCTTGCTTCAACTTGGCATGCTAGACTTTGTGAACTCCACAATGAAGGCCTTACCCCCTCTGAGGAGTAGGTGGGGGCAGGAAATGGGAGGGAGGTGGAGGACAGAAGAAGGGGAAGGGGGAACTAGGATTGGTTTGCAAAATTAAAAATAATTTTTTAAATAAAAAAATTAGGTCATTGGCCCTATAAAATTATTAAAGTAAATTAAAATGAGAGCAAGCCAGAGAGTGTCTAGCCAGCCAAAGTCCCTAAGTCTTGTTAGAATCTATCTTTAAAATATCCCCCAAAGGGTCATCATTGAACACTGAACCCCCAGAATGGAAGCACTGAAAAATAGTTGAATCTTTATGAGATGGGGGCTAGTGGGCAACCTTCCAGTTATTGGGGTGTGTCGTGAAAAAGCATGGTGCACGGTAAGGTCCAATCTCATCTCTTCTTGTTTTCTTTTCACATTCCATCCTAGGGGACAGTGATTGTGTTGCCATGCACTCTAGCTAGGGCAGACTTTCCCATCTCCAACATCATCATCAGAGACACCTGAAGCCTCCAAAATCCAGCCACTAGAAGCCTTTTCCCTATGCTGTTAATTATCTCAGTTATTTGTTACCATGCTGCAGAGATAACTAATACACTCCCCAAAGCTACTTTAGCTGCTTGATTTGCAAACATAAGCAAAGCTTCTGAACTATTTCTTGTAAATCCCTATTAGAGGGAAACAGATTTTGAGCTCAATCAATCAGAAGCAGTCAACAGATGTATAATTATCTAACTAGGAATATTCCAGTGGGCTAGACGAATAAGCCGGCTGTGTAACGTAACCCAATCATCTACTTCCTTTACCTCACATCCATGTTCATCCTACAGAGACGCCCTTTGGGTTTTCGCCGCGGTGCTCCTGAACTCCTTCTGCTTGTAGCTGCCTCATTCATGAATTGCTTGCACAAATAGACTCGTCAAAATTACATTGTTTGAGTTGGCCTCATTCTTCATCTGACTCTACACAGCCTCATGAGAGCTATAAACCGTTCCAAAGTCATGGAAAGGACAGGGTCAGAAAATCACCAGCACCAGGAAGAGACCAAACCTAGCTAAGAAATGTTTCTCTGGGTGAATAAAACCTTCACTTCCTTTTTTTTTTTTAAACCTAAAGTCTCAATTTTTGCTTAGAAGTTAGAGGAAAGGTGCTGTTTACCTGTTCCCATTCCAAACCCACTTTGAGAATGTTCCAGGCTTCAGGATTAGGTGGGGAAAGCCGTGCTGAGAACAAAGGAGGCAAGTCACCACTGGTTACTGTTTTGAAGCAGATCAGGAGCGGTGAAGAGAAATGTAAGCTGTGAAAACAGCTTTCTGCTTACCCATAATCCCTCTCAGGAAAACTTACAAGCCTTGCTGAGCCTCTGCTAGTGCCCTGCGCTGCCCCTGCCACTGAGAGTCCTTCCCCAGAAAGGACATCCCTGATTTCAGACACAGAAGACAAGTGAGCAGCAATGGGAACAATGTCTAGTAACACGCCCGGCCCTGACTCTGGTAACAATCTGTTGTGCTTGTGGAGGGCCATCAGTTCTGTCTCCCTAGGAACATGCTCCCATTCAGCTGCTCCCCAGAGTTCAATGAGGAGTGGAGAAAGTAGGTTTGAAATACATGAAGCATTTCACCTGGGGGAAAGCCTTCACATCATAAAATATATACAAGTAGTGGCAGGGACCAGAATTTTCACTGACGTTTAGTCGAAATCAGAGTTCTCTCAGGAACACACTCAATAACACAGACCACAATGTTACAAACACACCGCGGCTGTGCTTTGTTGGTGGGAACAGGTTGAAATATGGTGTTGCAGATTTCAGGTTTGAGAAACAGTCTTTTGTAATGCTACCAACAGTGAGAGTACATCTAAAATTCCACAGTTTACAAATCCCAACTATCAAAATAAGACACACAAAAAGAGGGATCAAAATTAGAGAAGCAAGCTGACCTTCTTATTCCTTTGTATGAAAAATGTCACTCAATGGTAATTATATGGAGAGACCACCAAAGCATATAAGTCCAAAAGAGAACTGTAGAAAGATGGAATCCAAGCCAAGTGTGATGGCACACACCTTTAATCCTAGTGCTTGGGAAGCAGAGGCAGGCGGATCTCTGTGAGTTGGAGGCGGGCCTGATCTATACAGTGGGTTCTAGGACAGCCAAAGCTACAAAGACCCTGTCTCGGATAAAAAGTAAAGAAAGATGGCAATCTTCCCAAGAATATGTTGGGCAGTTATTTAATAAAAAATAGTATATATGTGTCCAGAAATCTGGGACTTGGGGATTTTTTGAGGTGTTTTATTTTGTGATTTTTTTCCTGTTCTAGATACTCACTTTTTTGTATCTGTGTATGAGTGTTTGTGAATGTATGCACATATGTAGGGGTTGCATGTGTGAGGGTTGGCATCAGGTGTCTTCCTCAATTCCTTTCTATGTTATTTTTGAGGCCTGTTTGTTATTGACCTGGAGTCCTCCAATTCCACTGAGCTGTCTGGCCAGTAAGCTCCAGTGATTCACCTGTCTCTACTTCCCCATTGCTAGGATTACAGGCATGTGCTGTGTCACACATTTTTGTTGTTGTTGTTGTTGTTGTTGTTGTTGTTGTTGTAACATGGGTGCTGGATATCAAACCCGGGTCCTCATGCTGTACAGCAAGCATTTCACTGACTGAGCCATCTCCATGGCTGCCATATTCACTTCTATACATTTTATAACGTTAGAAAGAAAATGCACCTTACAAACTAGATGAGTTTGGATGGATCAGCATGTCTGTAGAGTGTAGTAAAGGGATTCTCTTAATCGTGGCTAATAGGAATGTTGCAACTTAAAAGAACTTTGAGGTGAGCTTATACTCTTGATTCCTCAAAGCCAAGACACGGAACCAGGGCCAAAGTTCCAATGGGAATTAGTGGCAAAGTCAAAACTAGCAGCCAGGCTCCCTGATGCTGCCCTCCTGAGCCTGGGTACAGGGCTTCAGCCCAGCTCGGCTTCTCAGTTTCTTCCTGGGACTATTTACACAACTTTTCTTGGATTCTAAGGTGTATTACATTTCTTCGTACTGCTTTTGTTTACAATGCAAAAACATGTCCATTTGTTTGTTTAAATAAAACTAGTTGCTGAGGTTAAGTCAGCAACTAGCTGACAGTAAGTACTAGGGAGGAACCTGGTGTGTCCGATGTTCTTACGTGGGAGCTGAGCAGGTGGTCTCTTGGGTTTTTTTCCAGAGCAAGGAGAGAAGCTACTTGAGATTCAACTGCTCTGAGCTAACAGAATTTTACCTCAACCTTTGAATCCTGAGTTCTATAGAGGGGTAGAGATCTACATAAAGCTTTTCTTAGTGCATGAGGGAGCAGAATTCCTGCCTGCAGTGACCCTTGCCGCTGAACCGCTGCTGGTAGCAGCAGAGTGGCAGGTGTGGATTAAGACAGCAGTTGCTTAAGTGGCAGCCACTGGATTGGGTAAAAACAACAACACACACATTGACAAAAGCCCCCTTTCCTCTGTGCCACAGCGCAACAAAGCAAAATGCCGCCCCCCACTCCCTGCCATAGTGACTTTTTAAATCATGCCTTGTGCCCTCCTTGTGGCCAAGGTCTAAGCTTCCTGCCTTCACGGCTTTAAAGAGGTCTGTGCAGATGCCGGGAGAGATGCTACCAGTGCCGCCTGCTGGACAAATAGAACATCACCGGTCCAGCAGTGCCTGAAGTCGGTCATCTAAAAAGATGCACCTAAAATGATGGAAGAATTCTCCATCAGGGGAATGGAGGTGTTCTCCAAGACTGCTCCCTCTGGTCATGCTTAGTAATACTCAGGATTCAATCAAGACCCTGAGCGAAAAAAAGTTGAGATAATGTAACTCAGACCAATCCCGTAAAATTCCATGTGCCCAAGCATCACCTAGAGACCTGGTTAAGATGCAGATGCCCATCAACTGGTCTAGGGTACAACCTGGGACCCTGCATTTCTCACAAGCTCCCAGATGAGGCTGCCCATATAGGAGAATATTATGAGTAGCTAAATTCTAGGTGAAAGTACACAGACTTGGGTATCAAATTCAAATGCATGAGTTAATATTTCCACTTACTAGCTATGAGATCTCATCAAAAGGATCTCCAACCTTTAACTCCATGTACTGAAAACAGGCACACCAACACGTGCTCTTCTGTGTCACATAGAGGAGACATACGAACATCTGAGTGGTGTCCAGCACATAGTAAGTAGACAGGTAGCCCTTATCACATTGATTTCCAACCAGTACGTTCATGTCCTCAACCACTTGCTATGCATAGTATAGGAAAAAGGGCTCTAATTTACACTGGGATTTAAATCACAGCATCTCAAAGCTATGGATGCCACGGTTTCATTTATGAGCCCCCTTACCGCCAAGGTTAGAGCCACCTACATCTGTAAACCCAAGGCTTACAGTCCGTTCACTTAATCGTGGTCTCAACCGACTCTGATAAATGTGCCTCTTCTCTCACATCCAAGCCAGAAAGACACAAAAGAACGAAGATTGATGCCTCATGGCCACTCTGGAGGTGAGCTGTATTTCATATGTGCTCTGAGCAGACACCAGAACGTGACCTGCGGGTATAATGTCTGTGACCACAGAGGGAGAAGCATGGTACTGTGCAGCTAGAGGGTCTGTATTCATATACTAGAATCATCTCTCAGCAACTGAGAGGCCCCCAGAAATTCTTACAAGCTAGAGCATCCTTGGCTTCCTCAGCTGCAACATGACATAATGATTATAGTATGTACAACATCTGCGGAGAGTATGTATTAAGGGGACTCCTGCACAGTGAGGACCCCCTGCCAGACCACAGATTAGGCACAAACCACACCCAAACACCTCTTCTCACAGAGATCCTTTATTAGTCAGGAAAGAAAGGTTAAAGTGGCTGCTTTCTGACTTGGCAGAAAAGCAGCAGCAAATGACCTTGCAGGTGTCATTCTTTTTTTTTTAATTCTCAATTTTATTTTTAGTCATAAATGGCAGAAACAGCAACAGAGACTTATTTTTATGTGTTTTCTGAATCACAGGTACACACATGCATTTGTGTGCCATAATTATTATCAGAAGTAGCTGAAAATTTAAGCGCTAACTTTGACTTTGCATGTTGAAAGTTTTTATTTGAATATGCATTTAATTGAAGGAAAATGAATCTTTTAGTCAGAATCAAACAAGAGGTATATTCTAGAAAAAAATATGAGTATATTTTAAACTGAGTTTTAAATTGATATTCTTGTTATTTATAAATTATCTCATGAGGTCTTAACAGATAGGCTCATAAGTCATTAAAAACCACTTAAAGAAAGTGAATCTTCTAGCAACCTATTTTTGCTTTTCTGGAGGCACACAGATATTTCTCAAAGAGTTTTCTAATCCTACTCTCTATTTGGACACCTCTTTAGCACAATTTTAAACTATGAATTAAGCAAAATTTTATTTTATTTATAAACAATAGGAATAATATAGAAATCATTTTTTCTTACTCATATATCTTGAAAGAACTCAAAGAGAAGATTAAAGGTCATAGGTTGCATGAAGCAGAAAAATCCAGTGTTAGTACAGCAGTGAGGAAAGTGTAGGCAGCAGAGCTTTCCTTCTGATCCATCGTGGGGGCTGCATGTCTCAGACTGAGGAAATATTGGGTATATAAGATGCCTTCAAAGCAAAAGCTCACCAATTGGACAAGTATATACCCTTGTCAAAAGACAGAGGTACAGAAAAGTAAATTATCCAAGGGAGCAGGAAGTCCCTTTAGGACAGTGACAGCTCTCCTGGGCATTGCAGAGCTTAACCATTCGCAGGTGTCATTCTTAAGAAGAGAAAAGGGAGGTCTGGGTTAGAATGGGCTAGGGTGTGGCTGTAAAGGAGATAGAGGAAGAGGGAGAAGCAGGAGGGGACAAGGGGAAGGGAGCTGGGCTTTTTACCCAGAGGGACAAAGGACTACCTCTGGATAGAGAGGAGACATGTGTGGCACATAGGTAAATGGTGGTTTATAATAGTAAAGGGGAAACCCTGTGTCAGAATGAGAAGTTTAATTTTAATTGGGCATGTTAATTAGGTGAATCTGGGTGTTGGTAGTCAGCTTCATGAAGAAGAAGTGGTAAAATAAGGGAAGAGAACTTGGCGACTAGCTTTAGGAACATAACCTAAGAGTTTTTAGCAAGGCAGAGGGAATGGAGGAGAAGGGCAAGGCCTGCAAGAGTCACATGTTCAAGTGGGCTAGTGTCCCTTCAACATAGAACTTCAAAAATGGCTGTCCCTCTTTGCCCTGGTGTCTCTTAAATGAGAGAGCTTAGAACTGAAGAGACACTGGAGTTCTTCTCTGCTGTCTCCTCTGGACCTCTGAGGATATTAGAAACAAAACAAAAGCTGATGTAGAAGTGTACATCTGAAAATCAAGCAGATGGCGATTTATTTCATCATTAAAGACTTCCGGTCAGGAAGGATACACAGCCTGTCTCCTCACCTGGGTCGCACCTTGAGGCAGAGTGCCTGAAATTCCCTCTATAGCCCTCTGCTCTGCCTCTGGCCCTAGCTTGTCACTGGCACCATCTTCATTAAACCCATGCCTTCAGTTTCACAAGCATTCCCTTTTACACATCTCTAGACCTGATCACATGACTCTCTTTTTCTATTTTTTTTTCAGTGTTCCACAAACCTCTGACCCAAGGACCAGAGCTCTGATTGCAGAAGACAAGAACAGTAGGGACTCACAGACCCACCAGGAAGGCTGCAGAAGCATCTATACAGATGTGCAGTGGACTAGTTATTTGTCTCGTTGCCGCAACGAAATATATAACAAAAGCTGCGGGAACTCTGTGACCTCCACAGCCAGCAGAGCGATGATCTGCGGAAGGCAAGAAGGCAGTTTGATTCAGTAAGATTCAGTAGCCAGTGTTCATTCAAACTGCTGCCGCCTGGCTCCAAGTGTTTTGGACATTTTAAGCACAGCACAATTTGGTGAAAACATTTCTGGTGGTAATTAATTCAATCCTGTGTGCACGATAAAGCGAACATAAATCTCTTTGAGGAACAAATTAAATGAAATAAAGATTGGACATGACTATACCAAGTCCATGTGACACCTCCCATAAAGATGGGTTCTATAGATCGGCTACACACGACACCTTTTACAAAGATAGGGTCTACAGACTGACAAAAACAAGTTTATGATAAAAGTCTGTGGGTGGGTCCAGGGTATCTCTGGCCACACAGATTGGGCAAAGGTCGGTCACCAGATTAAGTTGTGTCCACTCCCAGCCTTCCAGGTACTGCATTCCTTTCCTTGAAGGAACAGCCCTGTGCCCTAACATTCCAGGTTCCCCGGGCCTTATCTGTGAGCACAAAGACCTCCGGGTTGCCTACAAAAAGCAACCTAGGGAAAATCAGAGTTTGAAGGTCAAGGCACAGCAGCAAGGAGCTTGAGGCACCTGATCACACTGCACCCAAGGCAGCAAAGAGGTGGTGATCAGGTCACTTCCATGGTTTCATTCAGTCTGGGACTCTAGTCAATGGGATTGTATCCCCAATTTAGGGTAAATATTCTCACCTCAATTAACCTGATCTAGAAGCCCCTTTACAAGCATGTTTATGTTTCAATGTTGATTCTTAATTCCATCAAGTTGGCATGATTAACCATCACAAACAAAAATAATGCAAAACAGAACTACAACCAAGATTCCAGGACAAAGCAGGACAGAGGCCACACTTCTGCCACCATGTGGGGCTATATACATGGTAGCAAAAGACCTTCCCTGATACACTCCTTCTACAAGTCACATATACACACAAACTAACACACAACCCTAGAACTGTAACCCCCAAGACCCCTAAACTTAATAATCTCCTCTCGCACTGTTCTGACCAGAATCCTATGACTACCTTATTAAAAGCTGCAAAATCTGACCATCAGAGAAGCATCATTCATGGGTGATTTATGAAGTTTTCCCAGAGCAGATCTCTAAGCAAGAAGGAAAGGGAGACAGAATGCCAAACCAGAAAGGGACAGATCCCAGGCAAAAGAAAAGCAGAGGACAGCTTCCGGCTGACACATTTCATTACAAGGAACCTCCAGAGGGTAACCATAGACAATTCTGCAACTCAGAATTGTCCCAACTCAAAGCAGTCAACTGGGATTCCACTCTCCTAGTCAGCGGGTCTTGAGAGTAGCCAGGGTTGGGGATGGACTGTAGAACATTATGTCCAGCTGCCCCGGAACAGTCCCTCAAGGAAGAGCTGCAGGGAGGGATGACTGGGAGCAGGATGGTAGTAACAGCAATGATGGCAAATGGAGTTTGCAGGGGCAGAGCTCTAGCATGGGGGCTCCATGTGAACCCTGCAGACCCACCAGTGCTGCCTGAGACCGAATTGTCCCTGTGTTCCCGGCACCCAGCACAGGGCAGGAGGTTTGCAAAAGTGCAGAAAAGGAGTGAATAGACACTGGTCAGACAGTACACAAGATCTACAGACTGTAAAAATGGAGTAACAGGGAGTATTCAGACCCAAACACGAAGAACATAGGCAAAGGTCAAGGGCTTCCAACTCAGATTTATCGTTTTTCCGGTCTTACAAGTCCTACCCACTTGTATCAAGGGAAAAAAAAATTGTGTCATTCCCTAAGGATACAATGGCACTTCTGCTTAGTGGACACTGTCTCTAGGGAAGGGACACTATCTCTGGAAGCTCTGAATTGCTGCAGGAATGCAGCTTCCCATCCCCCAGGGAAGAGCAAAGAAGCCTCAGCATCCAGAATTGACATGAAATACACAAAGGACACAGGCAATTTGCCACAGCAGCTCACTTCTCTTCAGCAAGTGGAAGGCAGGACTGAACAAGCTTGGAAGCCCCTGAAAGACAGATGAGCGTTCCCAGGAGAGTGCTGAAGGACTCATCCCAGCAGCCAGGTGATTTTTAATCGTATGCTTTTGAGAAAGAGCAAAGCTGAGAGCAATTCCCTCTCCTGTGTTAAAGAAGCAGCGTGGCACCCCAGACGCTCTCATAAGCACACACATACACAAGCACCACCCATGTGCATGCACATGTGCACAAACACACACACAAAAAAACAAAGATAGAGACAGAGAGCTAGAGGAACACATTGACACAAACACACACTGACACACACACACACACA
>LOJH01063604.1:609-11004 GCA_001685095.1 Ellobius talpinus
GTCATAGAAATCACATCACTAGTGTTAGCAGTAGAACTCACAGTTATAAGTGTGGTTGTGTCAGGAAGTGTGAGTGTGGAAGTACTTTCTGTTTCAGGTGGAGTTGTGACAGCAATACTGGTTGAGGGTTCAGTGCTAGATGCCGTTGTGTGAGGGCTTGTGGGAAATACACTGGTTGTATCTGGTGGGGGAAGTACAGGATCTCCATAAACCCAGATAATCTCTGTCATCTTTTCTAGGTTCACATTCTTTTCTGTCAGTTGAATTGTTAGTTTCTGCCAAAATAAAGATCACATTAATATATTAGAACTTAGTAAACATTGTATTGAAGTCACTGGTCAGCCTTTATCTTAGCCAAAAAAAGGTACTCATTCTTCACTAAGTGTAAATGACACAAATCTCTTTAGGTTTTATTGGTCAGAGATCACCATGGTGAGGTGTTCTGGTGTAAGAAATGCTCTTCATCCCTTTCTTCACACTCTCTTATATCCAAGTCATGTTGACCTCAAATATTCACAGTTGTGCTTAAATTTAACATTCATTTTGCTTTGTCTTTTTATCATTAACATTACCTTTCCTGACAGCAGATTCATTTTGTGACCTTATTACTGTCACCCCTAATAATGCCTGACAAAGAGTAGGCATTAAATATGTTATAGGGTTTTCCAGAAATGGAACTCTGTGATTATTTTCTGCAGCTAGGTAAATTAGAAACAATACTTTCAGAATAAATTTGAATCTAGTAATGCTAAGAATATATTATCTAAGTATGTAATGAAGAAGACCACAGGGAGAAACATCCACTTGGGTACTCAGAATTCTCATTTTCCAAAATCCTAGTCCCAGTAGGGCACTATTTTCACCATTTAGAAGCAGAAACTCTAGTTATCCATTTTCACTTCTTTAAACCATTCTGTTTGGTATACTACATCCTCTTATAATTAATCCACGGTCTGAAGTACTATTCAGATTCTAAAGTTAGGATTATACAGGTTGCTCCTCTATGAATACTCCATCTTACAGAATGCTGTTTCACTTAAGGCAAGGCTGTCACTTTAATAGTTTTAATAGTCAGGTATTTATGGTACTCTGTGCTTTTACCCAAATAAGCATATCTTATAGTATGAGTAAAGTCACTTAATCATAGTAACAGTTAAGTGCCAACTTAAAAGCATCATTAGTTTGCCCAGGGATGGACACACTGCAGGAAGGAGAGAGGAACATTCACAACCGTTCCTTGTCTTTAGCCTCTGAGCAAAATATTGCTATGTTTTGTTCGGTAGCCAAGAAAACCAATCTATTCAAAACTAATCCAATTCATTAGTGATCAAAACAGAGAGAATATCATCAGACTACAGATCATCAATACCAGACTGCAAACAGAAGACCATCAATGTTGTGCACCTCACAGGCCAGTCCTCACAGCTTCTCAGAAACACTCTTCTATGGATGTACAATACTTCTACCATGTATCACATATATTAGACAGCAATGGCAGAGATAATTCAATAGAATAATAAAGTGACTTTATGAGGCATTCCTTTCAGACATACCTGATTGTAGGGGTCACTTGTGAAATTGTTCTCAATGAATTGCTGGTTGTTGTAGGTAACATGGACATTTACCACAGAAGAGGAGTTTAAACCCCAGATTCTAATGTATCCAACTTTCAGTGGGTTTGAGTCACTCAGATACTGATTATGTAGGACCTGAATTTTCAAGGTGGTCTATAAAGAATTCATAAAAATAAAACATATGTAGCACACAAGTAATAAACATAGTAAACTATGTTCTATGTAACAATGTAAAAATATTTTAAATATTCTCATTTTCAAAGTTTTTTAAAGATTTATTTATTTGTGCATTTATGCATATGAGTGCCTGTCTTCATGGACACCAGCAGAAGCAAGCTGATCCCATTATGGATAGTTGTGAGCCCACTATGTGGTTGCTGGGTATTGAACTCAGTACCTCTGAAAGAGCAATCAAGTGCTCTTAACTGCTGAGCCATCTCTCCAACTCTTGTTTCCATTTTATTTATTAAATATTTTATGAAGACATAGTTCCCAAGTACCAGACATGACAAATTTGATGATGTCTGTGATGGATAATCTTTATTGCCAATCTATCTAGAATCAACCAAAACTCAAACATCTGGACACACCTGTGAAGGGTTTTATCTGAAATGGGAAAATTCACCCTAAATCTGGCCCATATCTTCTAGTATGAACAAGGAACAAGGCCAGCCTGGTCTACAGAGCTAGTTCCAGGACAGCTACAGCTGTTACACAAAGCCTGTCTCAAAACCCTCACTGCCCCCCACAAAAAAGGAAGCTTTTTTTTCTGTTTGCTTTCATTCTCTCTGGCAAACTTATCTATCCTGCTTATGTGGTGTTACAACCTTCACTAGTGTTAACACATACTCTACCGCTTTGAGATCCCAACATAGACTGAAGAATAGCTGAGATATCCAGTTTTGTGAACCACAAAATTTCCAGATTCTTAGCTTTTCAGTCAAGTGACAGCCATTATTAGTCTAGGCAGGGTACAGCCTGTAAGCCATTCTAATAAATCTCCTTTATATGTGTATTCTTTGTGTGTGTGTGTGTGTGTGTATTATGTGATTGAGTGTGTGTATGTATGTGATTGAGTATGTGTATGTGTGTAACTGAGTATGTGTATATATGATTGAGTGTGCATGTGTCTCTGTGTGTGTGTGTGTTTGTGTCCATTCTATCAGTTCTGTTCCACTGGAAAAATCTTAATACAATGTCAAAGATAGCCATATGAATCAAGAAAGGTTCTGGAAAAATTTTGCTTGTATTAACTTGCAATAAGTATTAATTAATCTTGCAATAAAGTATCATTCTTTCTGTTTTTCAGAAGAAGAAATTAAGGTAATAGGAGACGAAGTCATCCATTTTCACAGAGCTAAGTGACATAGATGGGGTGGAATGATGGTATGTTGGTATAATACAGAAGCATAGTAAACTGTCACCGAATTATAAAGTTTGCAAAGAACCTAACAAGTTGTCTAAACCATGAAGTGTCATATATAAACATCAATATAATTTAAAATGAGATAAATTATGAGAAGTTACACAATTAAAGTAAAATGAAAATCATAACAAAAATCCTATGGGTGTTAAGAAAATTGAAGAAAAGTGATTATGGGAATAGAAGAGACATGAAAAGCATTAATGAGTATATGGAACTCTGGAAGTCCTAGAAGGACAGTTAAGAGCTGCAGGCTACATGAAAGGGACAAGTAATGGGACCAGATAAAAGAGGATTAGTGTAGCAGATGCTAAGTAAACAGAGAAATGAAACCAGCTGAAACACAAGGTTAGGACAACTCTGAAAAAATCAGGGAGACAGAGGCAGATGGTAAAGTTACATGGGGCTTAATTCTGATGACAACAATAGAAAGAGAAATAAAAATATTACGTTACATTTTCACAAATGAACAAAGTCAAATGCAATGGTACATGACTATAATCCCAGGCCCTGGAGAGGGTGATGTGGAGGCTTGCTGGCTACACAGCAAGATCAAAACCAATCTGGGCAAGAGAGGGGAAGCATGGATCTCCCTGGGAAGAGGAAATAGAATAGATTCAATGGGTGGGGCTGGGGTGGGAAGGGGATCAGAAAGTATCACATGGGGTGGGGCAATGTGGAAACTTAGTACAGAGAAAACTTATTGGAATCTATGAGGGTGATCCTAGTGAGGGCTCCTAGTAGCGGAAGATATGGATCTGAACTGGCAATCTTTGGTAGTCTGGCAATACTTGCAGTGGTGGGCCTAGGTTACATTGTTGGATGCAGAGATCCCATGGAAATACCTAAACAACCCAGAATGATGCTAGGAAAGAAGGTTGCCCTTTGAAAACTGACAGCAGGGGCACCATTGCTGAGGACAATGACTCAGCTCATTGAATATAGAGAGACTGAGCTGGTGCAAGATAGGAGCCATCACCTCTGCTTCCTAGTCCCTTAAGTGTAATAAGGTTCTCTGCAGGAATTAGAAAGAGAAACCTGGATACCAATCCAGCCTCAAAACCTTTCACCTGCAATCTGTCTTGCCTGAAATATGTACTAGGGCAATGGTCTCCCAAAATGTCTGGGAGTGGCCAACTAACATCTGATTTAATTTGAGGCCCACTTAACAAGAGGGAGCCCATGTCCAACACTGCTTGGATGACAAGAAACCAGAGACTGGATAGCTCAGGCTCCTACAGTAGAACCAAACAAAGATGGTCTTAAAAAATAAAATCAATGACATGATTCCTAATGATAGTCTCCTATACTCATAGATCTGTGCCTTTTTTGGTCGTTATCAGACAGGCTTCCTCAGGCAGCAGACAACAGATAGGAGCAGGTTCAGAGACCCACAACTAGACATTATAAAGAGAGAGAGTATAAATTGGAGGTCTTTTATCAGGTCCCCTCTTCAGAGATCTTGGAAACCCCACAGAAGATGGGGACAAAAGACTATAGGAATCTGAGGGGATGAAGGACACTGGGAGAACATGGCCCACAGAGTTCACAAAGCAGGGCTTCTATGGGCTCACAGAGACTGAAGCAGCAAGCTTGGGGCCTGCAGAGGTCTGCACCAGGTCCTCTTGTATATGCATGCTAAGGCTTTTAGCTTGGTATTTTTGTGGGACTCTTAACAGTAGGAGTGGCTATATCTCTGACTCTTTTGCCTGCTCTTAAGACTCTTTTCCTCCTGCTAAACTGCTTTGCCCAGCCTTGATATGAGGGCTTTGGCCTTGTCTTACTGTATCTTGTTTTGTCATGTTTGACTATCTTCTCTTAGAGGCCCACATGCTTTGTTCTGAAAAGGAACCAGAGGGGAGTGGATCTGGGGAGAAGAGAGGTAGGTGGAGCTAGGAGGAGTGGAGGAAGGGGCAATTGTGGTTGGGATGTATGGTATAATGGAAGAATCTATTTCCAATAAAAAAGAAAAAAGTTCTATTTCACTAAAAAAAGAGAAAGAAGGAAAGAATGAAGGAAGGACAAAAAGAAAAGAAACACAGAAGTCACAGCCATGCTCTTGATCCTGGCCTCTGTGTTTTAAGAGAAATCTAAATTAACTATCATTCAGAGGAACCAGCATAAATCATAAACACAAAACAAAGAAAATCCTAAGTTCCCCCAGAGATATACACAATTGTAAGAGAGGACAGAGGGGAACTAAAGCACTGTTACACAGAGGTGATCGATTTGTGCCACAGTAACCCATGTTTTAAGTCAATGGGTGAGTGCTAAGCAGATTCTGGACTTGATATAGAAAGATTTACTTAATTCTTAGGAGAAGAAGACAGATTGTCAATAGAATCATCCAACATGCAAAGTATTGTTTCCTCTAATTTATTTGTTTATTCCTTTATAATTGTCATTTCCCCTTATAATTCTTATAGTTTTGCTTTTCTGAATAAGATATGCTGAGCCATCTTTGCCTCTGGGCTTGGTCATGCATCCTTTATTTTGCTAATAAGAAATTAGTCAACTTGGTAAAAATGTAATTTTTAAGTAAGAATTTGGTATTTCCATTTCTAATTTTTAAAGATGTGTTTATTTATTTAAGCATGTGTGTGCGTGCCTGTGTGAATTTAGGTGGACTATGCACATGCAGGTACCTTCAGAGGCCAAAAACACTGGATCCTCCAAAACTAGAGTTACAGGTGGATGTGGCCTGCCTGAAATGGGTGCTAAGAGCCAAACATGGCTCTTCCACAGAAGAAATGAGCACTTTAAACCAGTGAGCCTTCTCTCAAGTCCCCCAGCGTTCACTTTATTGCTACTCCATAATCATGAAAAAGTTACCCATAAGGTGATTTTATCCCATCTTCAGGTCAGCTGGGCACCAGTTATGCAAATAAAATCAAGCTCATCCAAACTGAGCAATACACAGAAGGCTATCTGCAGATACATATGTGATCCAGCCAATGTCAGTTTAAGCATTGGCCAGATCACCTGAACACTATAAAGTCATGATCTCCGTAAACGTTTGTTGTCACATGACAATGAGGCTATGAAGTTATCAACTATACAGCAGTGTTACATAATGGATAATTTATATAACATTTCCATTTCAAATTGGTCAGCCAAAAAGCTTCTTATCCCTAGAAATAAGCTATACATTGATGGATCTATTTCCCCCAGGATAAAATGAGTTCCAACCTTCTTTTCACATAGTGATGGTATTCTAGATAAACATAAAATATGGACTATTTTCTTTCTGATTTTATTGTCAAGAGCATGAGTTAGAAAAGTAAAGCAAGGAGGTGGTTCTTAACATGTAAACATTATATTTTAATTAAAATGAAAGTTAGAGGATCATGTCTAATCTGCAGGTAAAAGAATTTATAAACTCAACAAGGTAGGCTTACCTGTGCTGCTCTAAAGTTAGCCAAGAAATAAAATCCCTTTTCATACGTATCTGCAAACAAGAAGAAAAGAATACAGTTCCCGGCTTCCGTTGTAGCAGACAATCTCATGCTGACTCTGAACTATCTAAAGTGGATCACAACTAACAAGGTGTCTTTCATCTTCCTGAGAAGCAATGAAGATAATAAGCAAGCACTTGCCTTTTGTTTGCTTGTTTGTGTGTTTGTTTTGTTTCAGAAGTTTACATTCTCTAGCTCAGGCTTAGCCTGAAACTCATCGGTAGCACAGTCTGGCTTTGAATTCTCACTGTTCTTTCTTCTGCCTTCACAATGCCAGATGTGTACCACTGTACTCATCCAAAACATAGTATTTGGTGTATAATGCATGCTGAATAAATGTCATCATTTAGAAGAAAAAGAAAGACCCTGGGCTTAATCTCCAACACCAAAGGGAAATGAATACAGTACCACTTTTCATTTCAGGTTATTATCTGGCATATGCTTTCTTATACACCCAGGACCACCTGCCCAGGTATGGTTCGACCTACAAAAGGCCAGGCCTTCAGTCAGACACATAATGGCATTATCTCAGTTGAGGTAAATGACTCTTCTAAACTGAGCACATCTTGTATCAAGTGAACACAAGCTAGTCAGCACAACTATTTGACAAAAAAAAACCCACTACCAGGCACAAGAAACCCCTACTTGAGTCAGAGTAGTGTAACATATTTGTCCCAAATATAGACTATTGCTATTGCCCTTGGTTGTTTCTTAGAAGCTGAAGGCAAACCTCAATTACTGCAGACACCACATAGTATGGACACAGGACTCGGAAGATTTGAGCTGGGTCTAACTTGAAAGTCTCCTTCCTGTGGTATAGCCTTCACAGTACCAGAAAGTAGTAAGTAAATTACCTAGGGAGGGGAACCATCAATATTCTTATCCAGCTGTGACATCTAGGAACCAGAACAATGACCAGCATGGCAATATTTCCCTAAAGGTACAATAGCAGCACTCGTATCTTGGTGGCAACTGGCCGATCGATGTCCAATTAGACTTAAGGTCTCTTCAGTTGTTTGAAAATTACACCTGGTACTAGAGACCTAGACAACTACCTGAGGCTGAGTGTATAGAGCTTAGGGAACCCACTACCGTCACTTTACTAGACCAGCGTAATTCCTAATGGGATTATAAAACCTATCCTTACACACATAGATAAGTGTAGCTCCCAACCTCATCAAAGAAGCTTCTTTTTACAGCAAACAGACACCATAACAAAAGAAAAAGAAAAAACACAAATGATCAGAATGCAGAGAACAATGGATCATGAGCAGCCCAAATTCAACATACATCTTCAATACAGCTTCTCAGGGGACATCTGGAAGAGGGGGCAGAAAGATTGTAGGAGCTAGAAGATCAAAAAAAATCTGCTGTGAGAGATTGCTTCTCCTAGAAACAAAAAGAAGCTACATCCATGGTGCCTAAAAACATGGCCGCTTAGCCCGGCAGTGCTGGCGCTCACCTTTAATCCCAGCACTCTGGAGGCAGAGGCAGGTGGACCTCTGTGAATTCGAGTACAGCCTGATCTATAGAGCTAGTTCCAGGACAGTTAGAACTGTTACACAGAGAAACCCTATCTCAAAAAAACAGGCAAATAAAAGAATATGGCTGCTTAAACAAGACTTAAACAATGATAACACCAATAAACTCACTAACACAGAAAAGGAAGTCTCCTGAGGTCCCACCCCTGGACTAAGAAGTACATGCTGAGATCAGAAAAATTAGATTCTCCTAGGGATACGTCCCCTAACTGGTTATATAATACAAAGTAGTCAGCTCTGAAATCATGTACACACAAGCCATGAGAAACAGACTCACTGAGTTCTGTTAATGTGTTCATAAATATGTTTGTCTCTGTGTGACAATTACAATAAAGAAAAGGAAGGCCATTTATTTTAAAGAGATTGAAGGAGGGGATGTTGGAGGGGTTAAAGGGAAGAAAGAAAAAAGGATAAGTGATGTAATTATATTTTACTTTAAATTTTTTAAATAAAAATTCAAAGAAATATTCTTAAGTGTATTTTTAAGTAAATTTTAGCTAGTATCATATACACTGGAAAAATCATCTAAAATGCACATAAAGCTAATACTCAAAACTCAATTTGTAACAATGAAATCAATGTCACATAGTGAGAATAATTATATTTAGATAAAATTTAAAATACCAGTTAGACAGTGGGGCACACCTTTAATCCCAGCACTTAGGAGCCAGAGGCAGACAGATCTCTGTGAGTTCAAGGCCAGCCTGGTCTACAGAGTAAGTTCCAAGGCAGGCTCTAAAGCTACAGAGAAACCCTGTCTCAAAAAAAACAAAACAAAACAAAAACAAACAAACAAGGTTAGAATATCCCCTTAATGGCATATGATCATAGTAATAGTAAAGATGTTTGTAAGGAGCACATCTTAATATCCCTTTATGTGTCTGTTATTACATTCAGTAAAAAGAAACTAGATAATACAAATTAAATTTGCCATGCTTTCAGTTATACAAAAATAAGCATTTTTTCTAGGTCTATAACAGAATAACAAACGACAATGCAGCAATATTACCTACATGTAGTTGTATGTTTATTCTAATTCTCTACCCTTAAAGCTTTTTGTATTTCATGCTTCAATGAGAATGATGAAAAATACAAGGAAGAAAGTTTTAGATATATTAGTGAAGGAAAATAGACTACAATTTCAGAAAGTGTGGCTTTTTGCAAAATCAAAATATTATAGTCCAAGATACCAGTAGTAAAAGTGAGAACAGGCTGACAACAGCGTGCGGTATTCTTTAGAAATGTCTGAGCAGGAGACTACTCGGATGATAACGACGGGTGGTAGTTATCCACTATAGAGTGGGTGAAACCCAGCATGAGGACACAAAGCATACCAAGTCTTAAGCATCCCCCTGGCAATTTTTAATTCTCAATTTATGTGTCACCAAGAGTCTCCTGAGTGTCCCGACTTATGAGAAAAAAGATGCCTGATATTGTTTGCTGACCCAAGGAGAACCTTAGCCCTGCCCTGTGAGGATGACTTCATGATTAGCCTGATATCTGTATCCACACTGTTTTAACAGAGTGAGGCAGTTCTGTGAGGATAGACCTGCCCTGGCTGAATCCATCATGTCAGGCTCATAAACTTCCAAGCCTGGGGAACCGTACCTGGTCGACAATAACGTGCAGTAGAATATATCTGAGCCAGCCAAAGTTTCAAATAGTAGGCAGCGCAGAGGTAGGTTTTAGGGTCCCACCAGTACATGCCGAGCTTCTATTACACGGTGCTCGGAATGACACGTAGGCTCTCTGGGGGTGAGGTCATACTTACCGATGCTTTGTCCATCATCCCAAAACATCTGACCTTCAGCTTCCCCTTTATCATCCAAAGCAACAGTCAACCCCACAAAATTTTGTCGGCTATAAAAAAAAACTAAATCATTAATCATTATTTTTCACTTGGTTGTAGGCTGTAAGAACAAAAAACATCTTCTAAAAACATCTTAATCCAGAAATAAACCACAAAACTCAAGGTATTAAATATGTACAAAAAGTGACAAAGAATATAGTGAGATAAAATATAAGATCTAAGTCATGAGAACATCATTTAAAGTTTAACAAAATCTTTGTCAGCTTTGAATCTCACAACTCAAATAGGCACATTTTCCAACATACCCATTGCAATTGTACAAAACCATGATGTGACATCAGTTCCTTACTAAGACAATACCAGAAAATTAAAACTTCAACAGCTTTCAGGTGCCAAGGATTAAAATCCAAACTACATAGGATGCCATTCACAGCCTTCCATGAGCTAACTCTGTTTCAATGGTATCTACTCAACTCATTTTTCACCTTTATTTCTTTAACCCTCCCAGAATATATCTCCTTCTCTTCAGACGTTCAAATCCTATTTATTATTCAAGAACCATCTCAGGGTCTGTTTTGGTAAAAAAAAAAAA
>LOJH01063607.1:0-10702 GCA_001685095.1 Ellobius talpinus
ATGATTTTCTTTGGGTTCACCTTCTTATTTAGCTTCTCTAGGATCACGAATTATTGAGCTCTACATTTTTCCCTGCTCCCCTCTTTTTTTAAGATATATTTTTAAAGGAGTGTTGTGCCTGTGTGCGTGTGTGTGTGTGTGTGTGTGTGTGTGTGTGCACGTGTTCATGTGACTGCAGATGCCCATTGAGGTTCAAGGCATCCAATGTCCCCTGGAGCTGGAGTCTCAGGAGGTTGAAAGCTGTACAAAGTGCCTGGTGGGGATACTTATGGTCCTCTGTAAGAGCAGTGCAGGCTCTTTCCTGCTGAGCCCATTCTCCAGCCCTGAATTCTCATCCTACTTCCTATTTCTTGTTTATTGACTTTTTAGAGACAGGGGTTTTCCTTTGAACTCAAAGTTGTCCAAGGTCTTGTGCTTCTTCTGATGCAGGCACTTAAGGTCCAGACTATGCCAACATGCTGTAATACTGTTGATTTGTGTTAAAAGAATTCTTGCTCTCTCTTCTCTTTCTGTCTCTCTCTTCTCTGTCTCTGTCTCTGTCTCTCTCTCTCTGTGTACAGACACTGAGGTTAAGTGCTGTAAAATATTAAAAATGCCAACAGAATTTTTTTGGAAGCCCATAAATTTGACTGTTCAAACTGTAAGGAGATAAAATGTGCCTGTACCTGGGTCAGAAGAGACAGCTTAGTGGTTGAAAATACTTCACACCCTCCATCCAGAGGACCTGGGTTCACTTCCCAGCACCAACATCTTCTGGGGGCATACAATTACCGATGACTCCAGTTCCAGAGGATAAAGTACACTTTTGTGTTCTTTGCAAGCACTATATATGTACAGGGTGCACAAACAGGCAGGCAGGCAAACACCCATGTAAGAAATGGGGTGTCAGCATTTCAATGATCCAGTATAGAAAGCATACTAGTCATGGTGTGAGGACTGCTACAAGGAGACAGACCAAGGTTTCCGTGTGCTTGTTGTGCTTTTGCTTCTCAGGATCATTGTGAAATGTGAAGGAACCCATTCAGTGCCTATGGTTACATTTAAAAATTGAAAACTATTTTCAAAGAATTATTTTGAAGGAAGTACTGCTTTGGAAATGGATTGTTCTGTTAGATTCAGTAAAAGTTCAACCTACTACTCTATTGCAACATTTCCAACATTTGATATTTGCTAAAAAAAAAGGAGGAACTGTAACAACACTTAATAGGTTGTACACAACAGCAAGTTTTCCAACAAGCACCTTTGTTCTCCCATGTAAATGAATATCAAATGAATAACAAATGGTAGAACTAAAATATTATATTTTGCCTACATGCATATTTGTTTTGAATCTAGAATCGTGAAATAAATGAAGTGTAATTGATAATCTTTTTCATTATTAATTAGGTACAAAACCCTTAAAATGATTTGAGGGAATAAATTATTATTGACCTGAAATGACAAAGATAAAAGAATAAGCAAAACTTCCTACTGTTTCTTTGTGTTGTTGTGTGTATCTGCTAGAGTCACACAGAGGATCTTCTCAATCAGTCTCTTTTCTGAAGATCATGATTCTATGTTTTTTATGAAAGCCAATACCCCTTTGTGTAAGGTCTGCATAGAAAGGGCTGTGTCACACATTAGATAGTTCTTCCTAATACACAAGGCTCTATGATAATATAGAAGCTATTGATTATATTTAGTGCAATTATCATCAGCAACTTGAAGTGTTGTTATCATTGAATTCTGCAGATTCAAAAGTTCAGTAAAGAAATCATTAAGTCTAAATTTTTAGTTAATATACAAATAGGGAAAGGAAAATGTTAATAAATTTTATAAATGTTAAAATGGATAAGCTCATTAAAAACCCATTACTTCTATTGCAATATCAGTAAAAGCTTAATAGGTTGTGATTGTGGGCCAATTTTCCAGCTGAGGCTTCTTGTTCTTGCACAATGTAAACAGGAAGAAAAGGCACTTTGACATGAAAACTAGAGTACAACCAGACTTTCTTCCACTTATGAAAACAAGCTAAACCTGAATACTGTTTTTAAAAAAATTAAAAGGGATATTTAACCTTGTTACATTGTGGCATGCATGTGGAATTGCCCATGTATTCTGTGTGATATAAAAATATATGCATAGTTGTGCTTCTTGATCTTTTTCTTGCATGTAAAGCATGGTTCCTTTCTCCAGATTCTACAGTCACCACCACTATAGAAAGTGCTGGGAGTAGTGACTTAATGCTAACTGCATGCACATCCTCTATTAAATATTTTAGAACAACAAAATAATAAGTTTTCTTTGCTTAATGATGCATGACACATTTGTTGTCATGTTTTAAGCATTTAGAGTTGAACCCAATTAAGAAATCTGATTCATCATTATCTGCTAGCACTCTGAAACCTTCTTTTGATTATTTTCTAACCACAGTGCAGCAACTAAAGAAGATATTTTTATATCACCCAAGTATGATATCATCACCCTCTACCATTATTTAGTTTTATTTTTTATCATTATATTTTATTTCTGGAGACTATAATTGTGTCCTTTCCTCCTCCTATACTTTCTCCATCCAAACCTTGCTTTATATACAAAATAAGTTTATTTTGTTTTTATATACAAAATTAATATATTTTCATATACATATTGTATATACACATATATTTAAACACCTACATAACATTTATATTTTTAGGAAAAAAGCAAATAATTGTATATCCTAAAATGTAGTATAATTTTAGCTATATTCATTGATACAAAACATTAATAGTTTATCAAGAGAAATGAAAAACACATTCATAAACCAGAAATAATTTAAAATACTCTTCTGGAAGAAATTCTTAAAGGGAAGTCAACCTTGATGTCATATACACCAAGCCTCCAGAACTTAGCTGAGTAAACTTCAATGCACATATATGTAACAGTAATATCAAAGTCAAAGTGTCCATTAGTCTGAGAGGGGTTGAGGGGACAGGATATGGGAGAGGATGAAGGGAGGAAGCCGAAGGAAGCAAACAGACAGTTAGCAGAACTAGAAAACAGCCCCGGAATAGATTCATTACAATAGTTTCCTAGAGAAGGTAGGGTTGAGGATGTTAAGCTGTGTCATTACGAAACAAAAAATTAAAAAAAAAAGAAAACTGTGGATCAAAGAAAAACACCTGAGGGGCCTCAGAGTCTACATATATAATGAGGAAAACAAGAGGAGTATCACCTAGTGCATGTAAGGGATGGATTCATTTTTGCTTTCCTTATCTCATCCTGAGACCAACTTCTCAGAGTCATAAGCTACCTTCAAACTGATTAACATCAGTGGAGCAAACCCTCCATCCAAAAAGCAGAAGCAGAGCTTAAGAATTTCTACCAAAATAAGGGAGGAGACTCGAGGTGATGAGCATGCTAACTGGCTTCATTTCCATAACTGTTTCTCAATATATATGTAGACCAAAAGATCACACTGCATATTATAAATGCATTGCAGCTTTACTCATCCATATAACCTGAATGAAATGGAAAAGTGGCATATTGTGTTTTCATTGTCAAATGAACATACGACATCTCGTTCTTTTCTGTTTAAATATTTGGTTTATTGAAGATAAAACAAAGTCAGAACTGCTAGAAGCATTTCTTAGGACAAGATTCTTTTAGGTTATGATGTAACTTCTCATGGGATAGGAGAACTAGGGAGTTCTTTAGAGATTCAGGGAATAGATAAAGCAGTTGTGCTGTGGGAAAAAAAGAAGAGAGAGTGGAGTGAAGTCAAAAGACTTATTCTCCAGCAACACGTTACTTACATTTTTATCTAAGTGACACTATGTAATACGCATATCCAAAGTATTTGTCTAAGTGTAAAACGTGCATATATGCTTTTATGTTCCTTTTCAAATGTAGTAGAATAAAAAACAATGCTTTGGATGGATGACCTCTTTTCAGCATTTGCTGAAAGCTTCTTGTGAGAAGGATCAGGTGTGTAGCTCAGAGAAGTGATAATTAGCAAGGATTTTACTCTACTCTAATCTTACACCTCTGCTGCATAACATGAGGCATTAGCCTTCTAAATTTATCCAAATGAGCATTGCAGTGAATTATAAAATGCAAAGAGAAAAATGCCATAAGGGTCTTTGAGAGAAATGTCAAAATTCACAACTGAAATGTACATAAAGATTATGTGATTTTTTTTCAGTTTTATTTTATTAATCTCTTCCATTTATCAAGTAGTTTAGAGAAAATATCATCTTGATTTAATGAAGGTTGCTATGCTGACCCTTCTTTTTAAAATATATGATTTATGAAACAGGAGCTAAATCACATTTTATTTTCAGAAAGAAGATATGTAGACTGTACAATGATACATAGTTGAAATAATAGAATCTTGAACATTAAATGACTGATGTAATCAGTAGTATGGAATTATTAAAGGCTAGTCTGGGATCCCAGGAGTACTAGCATGTAGTTTTTACCTTTGTTCTCAGGATTCACTAATATTTGACAGAACGAGACATCTCTTGAGGCCCTGTTTCTCTTTTGCAATGCTTCCGACTGCTGTTTCTTCTGTGATGCTTCAGGATAGTTCTTGCTCATAACCCTAATGGTGGCCTTTGTTCTAATGAGAGAGGAATTTCTAAAACTTTTGCTAAGAGACTGCAGGCATGAATTTTACCTAAAGCTCCCTTATTTCTGTATATATAGTGGATAAAAAGCATATAAAAAACTGAACAAAAGCATGTGTCTGTACGAATAGAGAGCTGGAGTCATGAAAGTCATTTCCTAGCATTTTTGCTAGGCCTACAAAGAACACAGAAAGCTCACATATCTGGGCTGATTTAGAATCTTTTTATAACCAAGGCATCTATTATTTATGCTTATTTTTATAAAGCAAAATTTGTTTTATCTAGTATACAAGTTTCTAGAATGTTCTTTTTCTTAATTTCAGATTTACAGAGCCCTCATAAAATGTTCCTTCTCTCAAATCATAATATGACCCTTTCAAATGAGTCACCAGCGCAGCATCTGCTTCAAAAGGCGATAGGAAGAGCTGCTGGAATTGCTGATGCACAATAACTGTCAGTCCAGCCATAGTTTATTCATTATCACTTAGGTATTTTAGATGGTATCCTTATAAGATCTATCAGAGATATCATGTTGTTGCTCTCTCTATATATAAATCATTTCAGGATTTTACAGCACCTGAGTTAAGTCATGGACTTGCATTTGCTTTTCCTCTTCAATTATCTAGTTTTGAATAAATAATATTCTTGTATTGTATATATTTCCAACCTGAAAATAAAATACCTAGATATTGCCATAAAGAATGAAAAGAGTAATAGTAATTCACAAAATTATTTTTTTAACCTGGAGATACTTTAACTTTCTAAGAAATTTTGTCAGGAGCTGATCTGTAATATTCATCCACTTTTCTGTTTAGAAAACTTCCTAAACAGCAAGGATTCTCATGGTCTGTACATATTTCTGATCTTGATTGTAATATAGGAATGAATGATAGCCATGATTCTAATAACTTGAATACCACTCTCCTTAAGTGCTGCTACATTATGGATGGGAAATTCCTCAAGGAGAAAAGAGAAGAATCAGATTCAATTGAGGTTCAAAAGCTATGTATTTTTAATAAATTCCATATAAATCCTAAGTTGCTATTTTAGGCACTAATAAAAGTGTTTGCTTTCAAAGAGACAATACACTGGAGCTTTAAGGTGTCTTTTCCTGGAAAGCTAACTCTAAATCTTTAAATAACTTACCTTTCTTAAAAGGTAGCCATGGGACAGATTCACAAACAAACACATTATTTGTAGCATGTAAAAGCCAAACTTGGTGTTTTATTCATTGGAAATCATGAAACTGTCCAAAATTTCCTTAAAAGCTTTTCAGCAAGGGTCCCTTGTTTACATCCTAAGGAACAGGCAATATAAATAACTCCACCTGAGAAATCCACTACAACTACATTTAAAAACATATCCATAATCTTTTAACTTTTCCCTTAAAGACCCCAACTCTTCTAAAGTATTTCTCAAAGTTCTCAAAAAAATCAGTTTAACCACAAACCAACCAGACTACAATACAGAAAGAAGCCACATATTTCAAGAACAAATCTTTTTATTTATCTATCACAATGAAACAAATATTGTAGCTGTAAAAAATGACATCATCTTATATAACACGGACTTTGTTTTAAGAGGGCCTGCCGCATGGCAGTTTTAACATTACTTCTTATTGAGTTATATGCATCTTAAATTCCTCTTGATACTGGCCATAATGCCTTTCTGAGGCTAGGTTTTTGCATCCTTGTGCCATCTTAAGTCCTCCTTATGCAGCTGATGATAGCTGGAAACATAATTAAATACTAAATCAAAGAATGGGGCCTCAATGCCTACAATTTCCCCCAAACAGCCACAAATTCCTATTACAATATTCTACCAGTGAAACATAAATGTGATGTAGATAAAAGACGATGGGTCTCTGATTTATTTCTCTGTTATTTTCATCTTTTTTCTAAATGAAAAGAGTTGAATGAGAAAATAATTACTATTGTTCATACACACAGAATATGAAGCACTGTTTAAATAAAATGTAGCAGTGAATTCTTGCCCTTGCAATTCTTTAAATAATCTTACTAATTATGTCAATGTATCATGCTGTTCATGTAGAAGGTAGCAGAGCTGAGTGTGCCTGTAGTGATGTCTACTATTGATACTATTAGTATTGAGCTACAATTCTCAGTGCCTAATTACATTGTCTTAAAAATGTTAAGATATAGACCAAGCCCCTGGTAGAAACAGACAAAGCCATTACATAAGTAGCATGTAATCCTGAAGAATGCATTCAGCAGGAGATGAAGGTTTTCTGGGCTTTGGAAAGAGAAATCAAAGAGAACTACCAGTTCTACTCGAAGGTCCAGTTGGATGCTTCTGATAGACAAGCAATGAGGTGCTTTTAAAGAATAATTATGGTTATGTTAAATATAGATGATAGATAGATAGACAGACAGACAAACAGACAGACATATATGTTAAGCATACTTCAGATCACAAGTGTAAGACCTCAAAGATTGTCATAAAATGCCTTAAAATGGAAAGGAGATGGCATCAATATGTGAAATTCTCAGGAGAATTAGAATTAGCTTCTAACAGCTGCACGAGCCCAAGGAGTCCATCACATTGAGGAGTATGAGCCTGATCCGTGAAACAGCTGCTTCCGGATCACTGCCCAGATCAGAGCTCAATGGGAAAAGACTAGGAATTAGCAACAAGACTTACAAATAAACTTGTGCCTGATGAGATTTAAGTCCAGGAAGATTTGGTTTTGCTATTCCTTCTGCTTGAACCAAGAAGAGTTTGAGTGGACAGGGAGAAGATAATCTCCAGGGGTATTAGTTTGAATATAATAGCCATGGGTTGTCCCTCAGAAAATGTCAGAAAAGTAAAGGTTCTAGTTTTTATTTCATTTAAATACTTGTTATGGGTGAGATGTATTTCATATCCCAATGGTTAATGGTTTAGAATGTTGATTCTTAACATGATTTTATCAGGGGGTGGACACCTCTCTAAGACATGACACCTATTAGCAGGTTTATATCACTCACAGTTCCATATAACACCTTGTCATCAAAACGACTAATGGCAGAAACGCCAGCAGGGCAGCAACCTGGAGGAAGGAGATGATGCAGACACAATGCAGGTATGCTGCTTACTGCCTTTCTTCTCAAAACTTGCCTAGACTGCTTTCTTCTAGAACCCATGACCACCAACCCACAGATTGCTCACCCACCATGAGATGGGTCCTCTCCCATGAATCACTAATTAACAAAATACCCTAAAGTTGTATCTTGTGGAAGCTTTCCTCAATTGAGAGTCATTCAGATAACTCTAGCACAAACTTGTTCTAATGCAAGTAAAATCTGGGTGAAAATAAGCAATATACAGAAAATATGCAAATATTTACACAATAAATGAATTTTCCCTCGGGTTTTCATGGATAGGAAGACCAAGCGGACTTAAATATGTCAGTGAGAGTTGTAGAGTTCCTATATCATAGACGTGAAAGAGATGAGTTAGAGAGGGATTTGTACAGCCAGTGTTCACAACATTGCTGTGCCAGGCTGTGGCAGCACGGTTTGAGAGCTAGCCTATGAGACTGCAAGTTTCACTCGCATGCACTGAATGGAGATGCAGGTATTGTCTACAGTTAAAGCATAGCACCAACATACCCATACACATAAGATGTAAGAAAGAAGCCCCAGAAACACAAGGTATAGAATCAGATTAATAAACTTGCAACTTTGGGGCCAGGAGACATAGTTTCTATCAATTTGAAAAATAAAACTATCTCTTTATAGGAAGACCGTATGGCTAAAGGTGATACATGCCTGAATCATAGAACACAGAGAATCAGTTTCCTCACCTGGAAATTTGATCTCTACTGGGATACTTTCACAGTATTAAAGCACCGTATTCATGCTCTCAGAAGAGGAAAGTAATCATGAACAAGACATATGAATCCAATCCCTGACTTTAAACTCTACTACAGAGCTACAGTACTGAAAAGCGTCTAGTATTGGCATAAAAACAGACAGGAGGACAAATGGAAATGAATCAAAGACCCGGATGTCAATCCACACACTTATGAATGTCTGATTTTTGACAAAGAAGAAAAAATATAAAATGGGGGAAAAGTATATTCAACAAATGGTCTGGCATACCTGGATATCAACATGTAAAAGAATAAAAATATATCTATACCTATCGCCATGCACAAAACTCAAGTCCAAATAGATCAAAGACCTCAACATAAAAATAACCACACTGAACTTCATATAAGAGAAAGTGGGACATACACTTGAACACATTGGCACAGGAGACCACTTCCTAAATATAGCTCCAGTAGCACAAACACTAAGAGAAGCAATTAATAAATAGGACTTCCAGAAACTGAGAAGCTTCTGTAAAGTAAAGGACACAGTCAACAAGACAAAACAGCAGCCTACCAGAATGGAAAAGATCTTCACCAACCCCACATCATTCAGATGGCTGGCCTCCAAAATATACAATAAACTCAGGAAACTGGTCATTAAAAGAACAAATAATCCAATAAAAAATAAATAGGGTACAGACCTAGACAGAGAACTCTCAACATAGGAGTCTAAAATGACTAAAAAACACTTAAGGAAAAAGGTCAACAACCTTAGCCATCAGAGAAATGCAAATCAAAATAACTTTTAGATTCCATCTTACACCTGTCACAATTTCCAAGATCAAAAACAATGATGACAGCTTAGGCTGCAGAGGATTTGGGGTAAAGGGAACAGTTGTCCATTGCTCGTGGGAGTGCAAACTCTTATAGACACTGGAAATCAATCTGGCAACATCTCAGAAAATTAGGAAACAACCTACCTCAAGACCCAGCAATACCACTTTTGAGTATATATCCAAAGGATGCTCAATCATGCCACAAGGACATGTGCTAAACTATGTTCATAGCAGCATTGTTAGTCATAGGCAGAACCGGGAAACAACCTAAATGTCCCTCAACCGAAGAATATAAGGAAAATGTGGTCATTTACACAATCAAGTACTACACAGAAGAAAAAAATGATATTTTGAAATATGCAGGCAAATGAATGGATCTAGAAACCATCATACTGAGTGAGGTAACCCAGACTCAGACAGACAAATGTAATATGTACTCACTCATAAGTGGCTTTTAGAAATAAAGCAAATCAAAAGAAAGAAAAATACACAATTCACAATCCCAGAGAATGTAGACAACAAAGAGGAGCCTAACAGAGCAAACATGAATCTAATCTACATGGGAAGCAGAAGACAATGTATACTGAGTAAATTGGGAGAATTGTGATCATGGGAGAAGGTAGAATGGGAGGGAATGGAGGGGAGCAGAGAAAACTATACATCTCAGTAAAAACAATTAGAAAAAAAGACATGTAAACCATTCAAACTGCAACAACAAGAGGCCTGGCAAGCTATGTTCACTGGTATAGTAGTGGCTCAAAGATCATGAGTAATCAACCACTTTCTAGTTAGAACACATACTTGGGCTTATTAAAGTGGCCAAACATCTTTAGTTTTAGATAGGCCATAATAACCCAATATCATTATTCTGTTAAATGGACATAGTATTAAAATGACCCCTACTAACATTGTTATACCCATAAATGAGAGATTATCTTAAGCTTCATCAGAGAAGCTTCTCTAGCAGTAGATGAAAACTAAAACAGAGATCCTCAACTGGTCAACATGCCGAGAATAAGGGGCTGTGCACTGCTCAGCCCTAAATGGGATAGTTAGCCTACCACACTCACAGAGAGATTGTTAAGCCAGAGTGATGTAGGAGGTCCAAGTGTATTTGTGTTGCTTTCATTGGTTATTAAAGAAATTGCCTTTGACCTAGTTGATAGGGTAGATCCCAGGTAGGCAGGGAAGACAACAGAATTCTGGGAAGAAGGGTAGAGTGGCAGATGGCACGAATCTCTGGCCTGAGACGGACATAGGTTAGAATCTTGTCGGTAAGCCAAAGTCACGTGGTGATACACAGATTTAATATAAATGGGTTAATCAAGATGTGAGAGTTAGGCGGAAAGGGAACACAAACATTCGTCAACCCCCTAACCTCTCTGGTCATTCTGCAGGGGCGTTTTTTTTCCCCAGCTACTACCTCTCTCATCCTATCCCAGCCCAGCTTGCACCCAGGC
>LOJH01063608.1:0-10702 GCA_001685095.1 Ellobius talpinus
TCTTCTTCGGCTCTGCGTGGTCTCCTTCACCCCTGCCGGCTTTCTGGTGCCCCACCCTTATTCCTTGCTCTTTTTCCGGTTCCCACTGGAACTGCGAGTGAGGTCCCACTCCGGGAAGCCCCCCACTCTGGGGAATAGGCCCCTCTTCAACCTTGGCTGAAAGAGGGTGGGATCTGGGCGTTGTTTCCCCCTGAGGCTTGTACGGGTCTCCGGAAGGTGGGAAGTGGTGGTCATACAAAATAAGCAATTTTCTCCCACTTTTCACCTAAATGGGGAATTTGTTAGGGTTAGAGAGTTAATATATTCAACTCGAGGCGACTTGAAAAGAGGTGGCGTTGTCAGTGACGGGTTTTGTCCCTTGGTTGGGTCTAGTTGGAAAACCTAAATTTTCTTTGGTTTTCATCATTGACAATTCTTTTGGCACTATTGATACCTTTCCGATCTCTGCCAGATGCTATGTCATGATCAGTTTACTTCGAATTTTTCTCACCTCACTTCCATTTTTTTCTCGTTTCAACATGAAGATGAGTATCTTCATATGATACAAGCAAGAATTAACGAGTGAAATGTTAATTATTCATTTTTCTTCAGTATTTTCCAACCACATATGCATATGAGAAAGTCTTAAAATCATGAACATCTTTGTTTTGTAGGGATGCCTTTGGGTAATAGGGTAGTAGTAAAGATCCATCATCTAGCTCTCTAAATTAGATTGGAATACCATTTGAGCTAACTGATTATTTTATACCTATTATTTCGTAGGGTCTTGTGAGTGAAATTGTAATGTCATTTACCTGGTCGAGGTTTTGCACTCACTGTACTCCCTATTAGAGTCAAGGTCCTAATTTTGTGATGGTTGTCCTTAAGATTACCTGGACAATAATTCAGAGTATAGTCTTTTTTTCCCTCCACATTTTTTCATGACAACCATTAAAATTCAGACACTGGGGGATTAGTTCCAAGTTATCGAACATTGAATACCTGCTAGGTATCTTAGATGAGGTTATGGAAAACATTATTTCGAGTGGAAACTGATAAAATATTCTTAGGTTTTATTATTAGCATGAACTATTTATACCTATTGGGAAGTTTATAGCAAGTTAACACTGGTTGTAATTTTGTCTTCAGCTGAACCTGAGAAATAATTTTTCTTGTTGCATGTTTAGATTTATCTTCCTTACAACCTTGTAGGATGGAATGGTCATGTCTCCCTCCTGTTTGCTTATAGATATTTAAGTGTAGACACTTCCAGGCCAGCAAAATGGCTCAGTGAGTAAAACAGGTTCTCACCACACTTAACAACCTAAATTCAAAGAAGAACCAACTCCCAAAAGTTGTCCTCTGATCTCCATTAGCACCCACCTACAATAAAAAATACATAAATAAAAATGAAACATAAAATACATGTTTCCTTAGATGAGTAACTTGATGAAATTTGTGAAGTTGATCCTGTTCAGACAGTGTTACATGGCAGTTTCAGGACAGTGCCATACATAAAATACATAAAAAGTTCATTGGTTATTATTAATAAATAGGTTTGAATGTACTCATTGTGCAGTCTAGGGAGATGTTGACTGCCTCATATTGTGTATAGGACTACTTAGTTTTCACGATATCTATTAATCTTTCTATTGAAGTTTTTAGCATGAGGAGAGAGCTTACCTTATAACTATATATATAGGTTTCCTTTGAATTTCTTGAGTGTTTATGTTGTAAATATTACTTTTATGACTTCTAGGTTTTTTTTCATCACTTTTTCTTTTTAAGGTAGAGTTATATTCTGGCAGCCCAGGCTAGCTTCAAACTTGGAATCCTCCTGCCTCAGCTTCTGAGTGCTGGGATTTCAGTGGTGAGCTGCTGCACCCATTTTTATTTTCATTTCTTTTTTCCTATTTTGAAATTAATTTCTTTTTGAGGTGGTCTCATGTAATAACGCTAGCTATAAACTCTATGTAGACAAGATTTCCCTTGAATATCTGATGCTCCAGCCTCCACCCAAGGGCTGGGATTGTAGGTGCTTGTCACTGTGTTTGGTTTTATGTGGTGTTAGATGAGCACTATACATACTGAGCTGTATCCTCAGCTATTAGTAAATTAATTTTTTTAAGTTGGCAAGCAAAGTAATGTGTTTCAATACGGCTTTTTCATATTCATGTATGTGTGTGTTCAGAGAGAGATAAGTCTTACTGTGTAGCCCAAGCTGGCACTGAAGGTATGAGATCTTGAATCAGCCTCTCAGGTTCTGTCATTTCTTACTTTAGATAATTTATCAACTATTCTGTTTTATGCATTCCCAGCCTTCCCAGGTGACTACTAAATAATGCCTTTTTAGATTTAGCTATGTGTGTATGTGTGTGTTTCTATAGTTAGCACAGTTTTAGATTTACAGGAAATTGGTAAGATAGTACAGAAGATACCTGTGCATCCTGCATCATGTCCAGCTAATACATTAGTAATACACAAGGTACATTTGTGAAAATTATTGGCTCAATATTGATTTTTATTATTATCTAAAATTCATTGTTTACTTGGGTTTCCTTAGTTTTAAAAAACTCAATATTCTTTTTCTGCTTCAACTTTCAAGATACCACATTACATTTAATTGTTATATCTCCTTAGATTTAAGTTGCTTACTTTAGGATTATGTTTGCGTGCTTTTTTCTGTTTAGAACTGTGAGGTTAATTACCTTTTGAGGTCATCATATTGCTAAGTAATGCCATCCAATAGTTTTGACACTGAAACATTGAGCTCTTTCTTTAGAGTCAGTGCCTCTAGTTTTGTATGCATTACAAAGATCTGTAGAATTTGTTACATTGATGTAACTTGCTATGAATTATTTTTCAGTCTGTTAGAATTCACAATTCAGCTTTTAAAGATTATACTCTGTAGCATAGCCTTCTTTGTTTCCTTAATAGTATTCACCACATTTAGAATATTTTGTTTGTTTTGCCTGTTTTCCAAAGCAGAACAGAATGCAAGTTCCATAAGATACAAATTATCTTTTTATGCTCATTGAACTGTTGCCTAGTATAGAACCAGTCTCATAGTAGCTGCTCAGAAATATTTGGTGACAGAATAATAATTAAATGTAATAGCAGCCAAAGCTAATTGCCTATTTTTTTGTTATGGTTAAAAAAATCTACATTTTCCCCTCATAAAATTAAGTTTAGTAATTACATTGCATACTTACAGTATTTGATTATTTACAAGGATATATGACAGATGCTGGAGTTTGGATAAAGGAACTAGTCATTTAAAGGCTTAACCATTTCCCTAAAAAAAGCACTTATCTACATATTATACCTTTTTTTCTTTTTGAGTTAAAAGGTTTTTTGTTAAAGCTATTAACTTATTTGCAGTTTGTATAATATATAGAAGTATGTCAAATATGCAGATGCTATAGTCATCTAATTTTTATTTAGCTTTTCAAATGAAAGATACTCTGCTCTATAATGAAGATGAATTGTTTCAGTTCTTGACAGATCTAGTTAATGGCATGAATCTTGGCAATTTTCTCTTTATCTTAGTAGTATATGATAAAGGAATGTTAAACTACAGAATTCCTAAAGTTTCCTTCAGGCTGTTGTCTGTAAGTTCAGAGGGACTTTTAGAATTCTTATTAAGTGCTTTATGATGGATTTTACTGCAAGCATAATTGTTACTGATCATTAGGAAATGAGGACTAGGAGACTTGTATACCTAATACTGCTTTTTTGACTTCATATCACCTTTTTCCATTATCTTTTTGAACTACAATGTATTAGATAGGGAAAAAGTGTCAGAGGCTAGGAATATTGAACACTGTAATAGTACAGTAGAGGTCAGCATGTTGTATTGGGTATTATGTATTCGTCTCTGAAAATTCCTTATGGATAAGATCTGTTAAACCTCTTAAAGTTTTTCAGTAAAGTACATAAGTGTTTACTAAGCACTGTATTTTCCAGACTTTCAGGAAAATGTTAACATTTAATCTTCATAATAGCACTATATACAATAAGTCCTGTCTATTTTTATTTTATAGATAAGGAAACTGAAACATAAAAAGATGTTGAGTAATCTGCCAAAGATTAGTGGCCCAGTACTGTCATAGGAAACTTGTACTTTGTGCTCTCAGTTACTACTAACATAGGAAACTTGTACTTTGTGCTCTCAGTTACTACTATCATAGGAAACTTGTACTTTGTGCTCTCAGTTACTACTAACAGGAAACTTGTACTTTGTGCTCTCAGTTACTACTATCAAGTTTTCAGGTTTAAAAATAAGATACAGAAAATATTTCCATTAGGACTCTTAATTTGCAAAATGGAACTGCAAGAAGGACAAAATGACCTGATAGTATCTAATCCAGTAGCTCTCAAACTGATCTACTGACCCCCAGAGATCTCATAAGAGTCTACAAGGGGAGAATCTATAAGCCGCATAGGGGTCCAGAATATTAAGATATTATGTACTTTTCTACTCTTATTACCTTATAAGTATATAGTGTAGTTTCTGAGAGCCTACCTGATATGTGTCAGAAGCAATTGTAAGACTATAACCGTCTTCTATTCAGTAAAACATTAAGGAGTTTTGCAAATAGTGTAAAACAGTGCCACCCTCACTAAATTTTTGTTTGTAAAATGATTGTTTTCATAAAAATTATGTTAACATGCAATAAGATTTATTACTATTTTTAGATATACTAAGTACTTTTAATTTTTCATAGTTAGATTTCAGTAAATACTGATGCAATCTATATAAACAGAATTCTTTAGTGTCCTCAGCAATTTTTAAGAACTACCAATCCAACCACAAATGGTGGTACTTGCCTGTAATCTCAGTATTTAGGAAGTAGAGGCAGGAGGATCAAGAATTCCAGGTTCTCCTCAATATAGGTCTTATCGACAGAGCCATCTTGCTGCCCCTACCTTATTTATGTCAAGGTTTCCCACTGAACCTAAAGTTTCCCAATTCCTCTAGACTGGATGGCCAGCAAGGTCCAGGAATCTTGCTATCTATGCATTTACAGTGCTGGTATTACAGGCATACACCAATGTACCTGCCTTATTTTTTTTTAATGTCCAACTCAGGAACTTAATGCACAAGTGCTTTACTAAGCCATTTTCCTTGTCCCTAGATTGCTACTTCCTGGAGTTAAGAACAATGATGAATGCTTGTAATTCCAGCATGGGAGACTGAGACAAGATTGCTGCAAGTTTTGAGGAAAACATGGATTATATAATGAATTCAGGGCTACTATGGACTATATAGTGAGACTGTCTCAAAAAGGGGGTAGGAGCTGGAGAGATGTCACTTAAGAGCATTTGTCTTGCAGAGAACCTGGGCTTAATTCCTATCCTGGGTCACAACCATCCATAACTGAAGTTTCAGGGGAACCAGTGCCCTCTGACCTCCCTGGGCACTAGGCATGCACATGGTGGAACACATAAAATACATCTAAAAAATTATTACTTTTAAAAATGGTACCAAAAGGACTGGGTGTGATGGTGTGTTCCTTTAATCCTGTCACTTGAAGAGGCAGAGGCAAGTGGATTTTGGTGAATTTGAGATCAGTATTGTCTAGAGTTTTAGGCCAACCAGGGCTACATATTAAAACTCTATCTCAAAAAAACAAAACAAGCCAGGTGGTGGTGGGGCACTCCTTTAATCCCAGCACTCAGAAGGCAGAGGCAGGCGGATCTCTGTGCATTTGAGGCCAGCCTGCTCTACAAGAGCTAGTTCCACGACAGGCTCCTAAGCCTGTCTCAAAAAAATTAAAAAAGGGGGGGATACATTTCATTGATAGAGCTCTTGCCTAGCATGTGGGAGGACTTGGGACTTAAACTTTTTCCCAAGCATTGAGGGAATGACAAAAAAAAGTTTTTAAAAATTGCTTTCTACTTGTTTTTCTTTTTTATTAAGGGTATGTATCTGTGTGTATGCATGCATTTGTGTACCACATGCATGCATGGCCCACCGAGGTCAAAGAGGGCATTGGGTCCCCCTTGGAACTGAGGTCAAGAGACAGTTCTGAGCTACCATGTGAGTGGTACCTGAACTTAGGTCCTATAGAAGAGCAGCAAGTGCTTTTAACTGCTGAGCCATCTCTCCAACCCTTGTGTGTATGCATTTGTATATGTAAAGGCAAGAGGTCAACCTCAGGTGTAGTTACCCTCCATGAGCCATCCACCTTAATTTTTTGAGACAGAATTTCTCACTGGGACCTAGAATTTGTTGAATATGCTAGGCTGGCCAGCCAGTGAACTCTGGGGATTCACTGATCTCTTCCTTCCCGGCACTGGGATAACAAACTATACCTACCCTTTTCCATTAGTGCCGGAAACTGAATTCAGATCCTTAAACTTATATACTAAGCACCTTATTAATGGAACTATCTCCCTAGTTTACAACCCTTCTCCCTCTCCCTGTCCCTCTCCCTCTGCCTCTCCCTCTGCCTCTCCCTGTCCCTGTCCCTCTCCCTGTCCCTCTCCCTCTCTCCCTCTCCCTCTCTCCAAGGACTCAAGTAGGCCTGGATGACCTAAAAAAAACTTGGAGGCTGAAAAGGTAACTCAACAATTAAGCACAACTTGCTGTTCTTTTCAGTCCCTAATTTTCTTTGAAAAAAAAGCAGGAACAGAGAAACCAGGCATGCATATGCAGTTATAATCCCAGAATTTAAGGGGTTGAGGCAGGTGGACCAGGCCAGCCTTGTCTACATAATAAATTTAGGTTGCAGCAGTTGCCTCTATAGTATTGAGACTGCATAGCACTGTTTGAGCTAGAACTTACTATGTGTGCTGGGCTGTCCTTAAATTTACAGAGATCTGCCTACCTCTGCATTTTCAATGCTGAGATTTAAGGCATGCTTTTATTTTTATGTGTATGAATATTTTGTCTGTCATGTATATCTGTAAACCATGGGCACGCCTGGTGCCTCTGAATCCAGAAGAGGGTGATGGCTCTCCTGGCACTAAGTTGGGAACTGCCGTGTGGGTAGTAGGAACCAAACCTTCATCCTCTAGAAAAGCAGCAAGTGCTAAGCCATCTGTCCAGCCATTTAAGCTTTTGTGAATTCATTTCTCTTTTACTTTGTCTATGTCCTGTCTGAAGTCCTCAAAACAACAAAAAAATTACTGATATTTGGCTGTCTGCTTCTGTTTAAGAAATAAGCACTAAAATTTTAATTTTTTTACTTTAATATTAGATTTCACTTCTAGGTCCATTTGAGTTTTTTTTTCAGTACAGATTCTAATGTTAGGTATTTAGTTCTTCTTGGCCATATTTCCTTTAGAATTACTTGCTACCTTTTTGTACAGAATAATCCTGGTTGACTTTCTATCTCTCTCTCCTGGTTGACTTTATCTCTCTCTCTCCTGGTTGACTCTCACTCTCTCTCTCTCTCTCTCTCTCTCTCTCTCTCTCTCTCTCTCTCTGTGGGGCGGGGGACAGGCCAGGGAGCCCCAGAAAACCACCTGCCTCTTCCTCCCCAGTGCTGAGATTATAAGCTTACATGGCTAGCCCCTCTTCCCCTTTAAACTTTGTTTTTGGGGATTAAACTCAGATCATCTTGCTTGCCTGTGCAAGCATTTTACTGACTGAGCTCTCTCCCCAGTCCACTATTATTGTTTTTGTCAGTTTGGGGAGGTAAGCTGGAGGAGACAGTGTCTAACTATCGTGCAGTACTGAGCATTGAACCATGAATTTTATACATAATAGCTAAAGCAAACACTTTTCTGTGCTATATTCTCGGCCCAGTAATGGATTTCTGTCTCTGTGTTTTTATCTGTCTCCCCATGTACACATCCCCGTTTCTCTTTATATAGCACAGGCTGATCTTTAACTTGGGATATTTTTGCCTTAGACTGCAAATGTGAGCTACCATACCTGGGTTATGAATTTCTTGTTCATAACCATACATTTTAGCTTAGTGTGTAGAGAATAGCACTCAAAAATTTTTAATAAGCAAATTACTTTTTTTTTAAGTAGTGAAAAACAGAAATTGAAGACCTACTCAGTATATAGTGTATTTGAAAAGTTAAAGCCAGAGGTTGGAAAGATGGTCCATGGTTAAGAGCGCTGTTCTCCAGAATACCCTAGTTTTAGTTCCAGCACCCACACTAGCTCACAGCCACCTCTAATGTCATTTCCAGTTTCCAGGGGATTTAGCATCCTCCTCTGGATTCTTCCAACACTGGATATACAGACATATATGTAGGCAACACACCTATACACATAAAATAATATTTTCTTCTTTAAAAAAGAAAAGTTATGGCAGGTTTGGCTGCCCATATCTCTAATTTCTGCATTCACAAGCTTGAGGCCAGCCTGATCTACAGTGTGAGATCTGTGTTGTTGTTTTTTTAAAGGATTTAGCCATATGTTTTTGCATTCTTAAGATATTTTCCTCTGGGGCCTGAGAGATGGCTCAGTGGTTACAAGCATTGGTTGCTCTTCCAGAGGGCCTGGGCTTCATTCTCATTGGCCACACAGTGGTTCACAACCACCTTTAATTCCAGTTCCATGAGATATTACACCTCTTCTGGCCTCTGAGGGCACCAGAAATGCACACAAGTACAGTCACATAAAATAATAAGTAAATAAATAGATATTTAAAATGTTTGCAATATATATAACATTTGTAATTCCAGCATTTCTGGCGGAGCCATGAGAATTTCAAATTCAGTGACAGCTTTGGCTACATAGTGAGCTTTTCCAAAAATGTTAACAGTAACAGAAAACTCATACTCAAAATGAATTAATTGAACAAAGTTAAGAAAGGGGTATATTCAAATTCAGATAGGCTTTTAAGCCACCTCCTTTTTAAAGACAGTTTGACCTGTAGCAGTTAAGTCTATAACAACAATCACAAAATAAAAATAATTCTTGGTGTCTAGTGTAATGACCATGCAAACTATTGAATATAAACTATTGAATCTATCGAATCATTAAGAAACTGGAAAATTGGTCTTTGTCTCTGTTTTTTTTTGTAACAGGAGTGCAGAGAATGGTGTCACACCCATGTGATCCCAACATTTCAGAGACTAAGTCAAAAATATTACCTGGGTAAATCCCAAATTTCTCGTCAGCCTGGAATATATGTAAAGTCAGACCCTGACAGCTGGAAGCTAAGGATGTAGTTCAGAATAGAGTCCTTTTTTTTAATAAGTTATTTTTATCTTATGTACATTGGTGTTTCACTTGCGTATATGTCTTGTGTGAAGGTGTCAGATCCTCTGAAACTAGAGTTACAGACAGTCATGAGCTGCCATGTGGGTACTGGAAATTAAACCCAGGTCCCCTTGAAGAACAACAGGTGCTCTTAACCTCTGAGCCATCTCTCCAGCCCCCAGAATAGAATTCTTGATGTTTTTGTTTTCTAGTACCACAAGAAGCAACAAGAAAAGACGACAGAGCATCATCATTGTATTTAAGAAAACTAAACTCTGCCAGGCATGATAGCTCATGTCTTTAATCTCAGCACTAGGTAGGTAGAGATGGGCCAGCCAGAGCTACATAAAGAGACCTTGTCTCAAAAAAAAGAAAAGAAAAGGAAAAAAAAGGAAGCTAAATCTTAGCCCTGCCAGCTTATAGATTAATGTATGTGTATGTTTTTTACCCCTTTGAATTTGGAGCGAACCCTAGGGCCTGGCTCATGCTAAACACATAGCATACTACTGAACTCTGTACCCGTAGCCCCACAGGTTATGTGGAAAAGATGCATAGGGTAGTATGTGGGGAAGAGGGTTGAGAGTGAGGCTACCGTGCTCTTTCCAATTCCTGCACACCTCTCTGTGTTTAGCAATCAAGAGCCTCTCCAGTTGATGTCTTTTTTAATTTTTATAATGCAGATCCTATACTTTGGCTATTGCTGTATAATTCAACCTTTGATTCTGTTCCTTTCCTAGAGATGGGGCTAAAAGTTCTAACTCTGATCATGCGATTAGTTCTGGCTACTAGTTTCCCATCCTTTGGGATTTTCAGATGTCACCTTATTAGCATTAAGTTAGGGCTTAAGGGTTTATTACAAATGATAAAAGATGGTCCATTCAGTTTTATTACTTCTATCACAAGGAAATTACAAGGGATTTAGAAGCTATATACCGTGAACTCCTAAGTGGACCAAAACACACTTTTTTTTAAAAAAAATATTTTACATCCCTAAATTCATGTTAAGGAGTTTTGGAGAAATGGTTAAGCTAAGATAATACTGGGGAAATTTAACCACATTTGTTCTAAGGGGGGAAAATAGACGATCGCAATCATGTTGAAGCTTCTGTACACCAAGGAATGCCAAGGATTGGCAAAAAAAACAGCAGAAGGTCTGGGAAAGGATTAGAGCAGGTTCACCCTCAGAAGGAATCAACACTGCTAATACTTTAACCTCAGGTTTTCAGTCTCCAGAACTTGTGAATTTCTGTTTAAGCTACTTGTACTTCATTGTGGCATCTCTAGCAAATTACAATGTGTAATATTTTGCAGCAAACCTAAAATCCATCTAGCACTTCTTGACAACTCTAACAGTAAATATTTGTCTTCGTTTACTATAAAACTACATTAAAAAAATATGTGTATGGATGTTTTGCCTACATGTGTGTCTGTGCACCATATATGTCTCTGGTGCTTGAGGAAACCGAAAGAGGGTGTAGGGTTGCAGTTATTACAGTCATGAGTTGTGGCGAGCCCCTGACCCGCAGGGGAAGAAAACCACCGACACGAGGATCC
>LOJH01063611.1:0-10701 GCA_001685095.1 Ellobius talpinus
AGCCGGGTGGGACGAAAAGCAGGCCTGCGCTCCCCTATCACTACATGGATATTTTAAATAAATAAATAAAAATAATAAAAAATAAAAAATATATAAAAAGATTCAAAAAAAGTAAACAAAAATGCTCAATGAAGGATGGAAATATTTAAAAGGGTGTAGCAAGGCATGGCCAACAGACAATTTTAACATCAACACAAAGGGTGGTAAGTCTTTTCTATGGAATTTTCTTAGGAAAATTATTTGAAGGGATAATACTAATAGTGACTATGACTATTATCATTATCATTATTAAGTCAAGGAAAAAAATAGAGAAAAGAAAGCCACCATTCTATGTTTGAGGAGGTATCTCACTGCTGGAAAGTTTGCCTAACTTGTTCGATGACCTGAAGTTGATACTCAATAAAGGAACATGGGGTAAGGAAGAGAATGGAGAAGGAGGATCAGGAAAGAAGGGAAAAGTTGAAAAGAAACCAGAAAAAAGTGCCAGCCCATAGTTCTCACAAGAAACACTGTAGTAACAGATCCTGATAGACACAAACTTGATTAGGAGCTGACGGTGAAAATTGCGAAAGCTTCAAATAAATATTGAACAGCACATGCCAAAGTGACTTATTGATGACTTATTTATGTCTTTTGTATCAAATGGATGGTCACAGTGAAACTCGAATGGTAAGTGTGTATTAGAGGGCAAATGTGTGTGTGTTATATAAATATACATACAAAGAACATACTTAGTATTTTTAATTATTGTATTGATGATTCATAGAAAATACACTCTGAAATATGTAAGCTGATAATGGAGTGCAGAAGAGCAAAACAGGTTCTGAAATTTTGAAATTGTTTCAGAAAAAAAAAGAAAATACCAGGGATGTGAAAAGCTGTTGTTTGTTTTGTGCTATGAGCTGGTTTGTTTCTGTTTGTTTGTTCCTTGAGATAAGACTTCATTTGAACTCAAATCCTCCTGCTTTTCTGTACTGTAAGTGTTGGGTCATAGGCCCTCAACACTAAGATGAGATGGCCAAATCGTTTCCAGATTACAAAGCACAGTGTATCCTATTTCTCCACCTCATACTGAGAGAATCAGAATAAACTTCCTTAAGATTCTTTTGATATCAAGTATTCCAGAGTTCCAGTTCACAATCAAAATAATATATTTCATGGTTAGGCAAGGACAGGAAATACTTCCACAGCTTTCCGGTGTCTGTGCTTTACAATAAATCCCATGTGGTGTGAAGCAGGGGATAAAGGAGTGTAAAAAACACAAACGATACAAAAATTTTGAAGAAACTTATGAATCAACAGGAGACAGGTTCCTGGATTTCTTCAGGAGGTTCCTTGGTCTAGCAGGTACCTACCTCACCTCTCTTTCCTCTCTCTCCTGTCTATCCTCCCTTCTTATCTTCTTCCAAGTTACAGATATTTCTTAGGCACTTCCTATGTCCATGGCCTTTGGGGAAACAAGGAATTGTCCAACTCACAGTAACAGAAAAGAACACAGAGAAAAAAACAAAAAAAACAGCTTCCACTACATTGCTTGTCCTCAGTTTAGTATTCAACCTCTGCCCCTCTGATGGTGACAATTAAATTAGCCTCTTAATCAAGTGTTACTCCCTGGTCTCAACTCATTCTTCCTCCTTATTTGATTCTTTTATAGACCAGGTGACATATGCCCCTTTTCATTGATAGCTGTAAATTTTTATCAGGGGAAGGAAATGCCGTATTCAACTGAGCAGTTCCCTAAACACATTATTTGCCTAGTGACTAGAAATAAAGCTGTTGCTTTGATTACTAAATCTCAAAGAAACCCTGTTTTCCTTTTCCCATTTCAGGGAAAACTCTTATTTAGCAATTTATGGATGAAATAGGCAATTATATTGATGCAAAATAATTAAATACAACATGCATTGAGCTCTTAAAGGCATAAATTGCTTTCATAAGTTAATAAAATGATAGATGTATTAGTTTACATAATTAGTTAATATAACATAATTATATTAATTATCATATTTACAGTATAAAATATAACAGTTATATTAATTGTAGAGAGTTTATAAGTATACAGTGAACATTACTGTGGGGAATTTATCTTTAAAAGCCATATTGTTCTCATTTTGGGTTGTTTTGGAAAAGATATGGAAATTCATGATATTTGAATAAAATACTTTACTTAATTTTTTTCTTACTGGTCATCCTTGTTTATTAAGCCTACATAGACAAAAGTACTAAAGGAGCCACCCAGGAGTGGCTCAATGGTTCTCTGTTTAATGGCTTGACCACTGTTCCTACCAATATTGTGTCTATTGTCTGGGAAAATGCTAATTGTTAAATTGATTATGATATTCATGTTCTGACAGTCCAGTTAAACACTGCACAATGTACTACGTGAGGAAGGAAAATAACTTGCTGTGTGTGGCGTTGTGAAAGCACCTCAATTTGGAAAGTTTGACCCTTTGTGCCCTGATGTTTTCTAGAAGTGAATGGCTCAAACCAAGAAAGGACAGGACGAGATTTTAACTTAGTTGTTCTTTTCATTGCTCAAGTTCTCCAAATTAAGATGCCAGCAAGGTAACTATATTTTACTTGTGTAGAGTGGATAAGGAGGTTGTGAGGATGCTTGAAGAGCCAGTTGGGTCATCAGAGAGCATGAAGCTCAGAGTAGGGTACCTGGTCTCCTTCAACACCGTAGACACACTCTTGCTTCATCTAACCAGTACAAATGTAAAGAAAACAGTATTTCTGAGTCCCTTTTAAAAATATAATTATTCCTGTGCCAAAATTCATGGTTGGCACTTGTTAATTATAACTCAATAAATTCCAACTAGTCTTTCAAGTTACTGAGACCCTTTGATCCACCAAGACTGTGCTTTTAGCAAAAGCACTGATTTTAATTACCTAGATAGCTGGTTAAGACAACATGTGTTATCAAAAGTTTATAATCTAGTCTGATACAGGAGGAGTGACTAAAAATAAATGTATCTAAACAAAGTTACCCCACTGTTGTGGTAGAACTGAGCATCAAGCAAAGCTTTGGATGAGATTCTGAATCAAGGAAAACGCTCCCAGAAAGAGCCCTGTTGGAAAGGTAGCATTGTGCTAATGGAAACTTTACTGAATGCAATCATGGCATTGTGGCAATTTAGGATATTTTTGTTGTTAGGAGATATGCAGAAGGTGGGGGGGTCATGTTCTTGCAATTTACTCCCAAATAATTCAGAAAGTGTGTGTGTTTGAAAGAAAGAGAGAGGAAGAGAGAGGAGGGAGAGAGAGAGTTAGAGAGAGGGATGATATGTTTGCTAAAAGTTGTACATGGGTATTTTGTTTTGATTTTTATAATTTTTCTGAAGTTTTCAAACTTTTCAAATTTGAAAAGAGCTGTGGAGTAGTAGGCTATATGAAAGATACAAAACAATTTTATTGCAGATAATTATAAAAGATGGGTTCAATGAAATGCAGTGTTATCTAGTTTTATAAGTTTGAGGCTCAAAATAACATCTCTATGTGGGACAAAAGCTAAAAATTCTACAAAGTGGCCCAAGTCACACACCTCCAAATGACCAAGCCCAGTTCCTCAGCCTCTCCCAGCACTAACCGGAGGAGGAGAGGGGGGATCTTATTCTGAAGCACTGAATGGTTATCCTTACAGGGTCGGTCACAAGAAAAACAACAGGGATAAAGCATAAAAAATAATCATACTTTCTGCCTTCAATTAGAGATGCTTCCTCTTGCAATGTGCATAAGTTGGTAACAGAGATAAGCAGATGCTCAAAGTGCTGAGAACAAGAGATTGTAGAGTGCTTATCCCTAAACAGAATCTCTGATTCTCCCTGCTCAACGCTTATGGAAGAGGAGTAGAAAGAATGTAAGAATCAGAGGTCATGGAGGAAGCATGTAACAGTGTCTTCTGGATATGATATAGTCATTGCATAAACTCACTGGACATTGGTTACCTATACAGTCCTTCACAAGATTGAACCTGACACCATTTCATCAGGGATGGTGGAGGGGCTCATGGCTCGCCACTCCTCACCAGTTAAAGGATGCTTGGAGGAGAGCTGCCATTTTCCTTAGAGGCATAGCCACTAATAAGCTGTTATTCCAGTTAACATCCCCTACTCATACGCATGCTGAAAACTTTAAAATCAACAAGAAAGAAAATGCAGAAAAGTAGGAGGGGAATTGTTCGGAAGGATCATTGCATCGAGAGTGAAGATGGCATGATATAGGATAATGGAAGAGAATGGAAAAATGCCCCAAACTCATATACGCACATGTGAAATGGCCAAAGATCAATGAAAAAGATACCTTTCTATATGACTGCCTCTGTATATCCTTTCATAATCTTGCTTTGCATGACATGCTTATTTTTTCCCACCTAATTTTTCAATTTTTATTCGAAATAAAGTGTTCAGAGAACCCAAATATGTTTGTGTATAATTATGAGTGAAAAGTCAAATTGCAGCTTTGCTGAACTGATTACATGTATAGCCAGCATCATTAACTCCACTGATCTGTCCTTCGCTGTGTCTGCAGTTGGTGATAGATGTCACACCCAATCACTGGTTTGAAGACTTTCATAATAATACAATCTCTGCTGCAAATTTAAACTTTAAAATATTTTTATATTTAAACACACATATATTAATATATATTACACATATATTAAAAGAAATAAAAACAACTCAGTTCATTAGAATGATATTTTATAATGAAATGAATAAACTGGCTATGGTGGTACACACATGTAGCCCCAGCATTTGAGAAGGGCTAAGACAGGGAGGTTATCAGTTCAAGATCAGTCTAGGCTGCATAGTGACATCCCATCCTGAAAAACTAAAACAATACAAGATGAATCCCCTAACAGCAAGAAGGATGATACATCGTCACTCTTCATTATCAACTTGGGGACAGACATTTAGGTTCACCTTAGAAATGTGCCTCTGGATTTGTTTGACAGAAGAGCAAAGACTCACTCAGAATGAGGGTAGCCCCATTTTTACGGACTGAAATCCCAGACTGGATAAAATGGAGAAAATAAGCTCAGTGGTAACGTTCCTCTCTCTCTGCTTCCTGACTTTGATGTCATATGACCAGCCATCTCAAGCTCCTGCCCCTTGCCTTCAGACTGAGCCAAAGTGCCTTCCTTCTTCAAGCTGGCTGTGTCAAGTGTTTTGTCACTGTAGCTAGGAAAGTAAGTCAGATAGATCATGCTGGGCAAGGCTTCTCTAAGTCGTCCTTCCATTTGGGGTTTAGGAGAATATAAATATTTTCTTCCCAGAATCATGAGAAACACAAAGGACGATCAGTTAGACAAAGGTGATTTTTTAAATTTTTTTATTTTTTATTTTTATTTATTTTTTTTCAGAGAAAATTGTGACCATGGAAAGTGTCCTTATAAAAAGTTGTATTAGTTGGCAAACGATGTACCAGGAAAGTAAGGATTTTAGCAAAACGCTAGAGTAATCTTGTGGCTTCTGTATTAACCTGAACCAGCCTTGCTTCTTATTCCTTTGGTGTTTATTTCTTTTCACTGTGAAGATTCAACCTTCAAAGCAAAATCTAACAGCCTGTGCTCTGCTAATCTGGCCTTCTGGGAGATGGTACTCAATGGAATAATAGCCTCAAATCTGTCTGCTCACTTGGTTCTCTGTATCCATTCATCTCAATCAGTCAGCAGAGACATTAAATGAGCCTTACAGAAGTATGTTTCACAAACAACTAAATAACGCTACTTTTAGGATTTTCTTAAAATAAAATTTACTATATTAACCATGAGGCTTAACAGAAAGAATTTTGCACTTTGAGAAGAGGAATTAAAATGTAAATACTTTGTAGAATTTGAATCATTTAAATGGGAATGTAGCTAATTTTGTATCTAAAGTAGTAGTATTTTATGTGTCAAAAGGAGAAATAATTGTGCACTATCTCAGTCAAAAACCTTGAACAGATTAGTAATGAGTTATGCAATTATTCACTTATATTTAATATATTCCTCTTGGTATCCTATTGGAAAGCATACAAGCTTTTAACATATGGATTAATATTTCATTGATTATTTATTATATGTTTACTTTCCTTTCCAATTATTTCAATTATTTGATGTGCAGAAATGATCTTTTTTTTTTTGCTTGTGAGTTATGCTAGGACCCAAAAGAAGTGGAAGAAATGTTCCACAGAGTGGAAGGAATTGGATTCACTGCAGAGATGGCTTTTCACAGGGTGTCTTAGAGTCTTTTCTGTAGCTCTGATGGAACACCTTGACAAATGCGATGTAAAGAAACAAAAGTTTATTTTGATTGACAATCTCGGTGGAGAGTTAAGGCCTTAGTTTAGGTGCTGGAGGGAGCTGGTCACATTGTGTCTGAGCCAGGAAGCCAAGACTAAGCGCTGTTGGCTGCTTGCAGCCCAGGATCTCACTGAAAGAATGGCACATGCACTGTATGTGTGTGCACGTGTGTGCGTGTGTGCATGCATGTGCATGCGTGTGTGTGTATGTGTGTGTGTGTTTTACCTCCATTAACAATCATCAGGATCATCCACTACAGGCATGAGCAGAAGCCTGTATGCCAGGTGATTCTAGATTCTGTCAATGAATCTAGAATTAAAATGAACACTAACCACCCCACTGGGGTATGCTAGCATTTTGAAGAATAACCAGGGAGCAGTGGTCTCCCCAGAGACCTTGATGCATTTTCTGGCAGGGTTGGTATCACGGAGTGGAAGCTGTTGACTGGGACATCAAAGTAGAAAAGCAGTAGAGTGGAAATGCTGTTAGAGGACCGTGCCATATCAATTTCAGGGAAGTAAAGGGGCTTCTATCAGGCAGACCCCAGAAGGTCGTCTGAGAGCTAATGGGCTGTGTCCGCCTACTGAAGAAGGAAACTTGGAGAATGTTACGGGTTCAGAGAACAACCAAATGGGCTAAATTTCAGAGCGGAACTCGAGCCCCAGCAGCATCAATATTGAGTTCTCTCAGGAATACAAGGGAACAAAACAGTCAATAGTATGGAGTTTATGAGCTCTTCTCTCATTCTAAATCGTCACAGGAGTGTGAATACTGATTTGGGGAGGAGAAAAGCAAAGTAAGTTCTATCTTCTGATAGCCCTAGTGTGTATTTCCAGACAGGATCTATACAGGTATTTGGTTAGGCTAACTTTTCAGATGAAGAATCATGGCGGCTAGACAGAGCATTGGGACCCAGATTCCGATAGATTGCAAGATTTAAGAGTCAAGGTATCTGTCTACTTTTCATTCAGTATCCAATGTCTGGCACATCATTAGCAGAGCACACTAGACGCTAGGAGTAGACGCTGTGTTGCTATTTGTGTCCTGTTCAATACCATTCCCTGTATACCTAAGTAGTGAAAAGCCAAGTAGAGAATGCCTATTTCATCTGATTAGCTTGGTTTAAGGAAATATCCATACTGACAGCCGAATTTCTTCTCCTGGCTTTAGAGGTTACCTTTAAAATTATTTCCCACGAACATTTCATGGACCATCCCCAACCGTCGTGTTCACCTTCTTGAAAATCATCATGAACACTGTACTTATGTCTTTACATCCGTTGCTTGATAGTCAATGGCGGCAAAGTTTGCCACACAGAAAAAAATTAGCATCGCTGAGTGTATATGTCTGCCAAGTTCAGTGTTATTGTACAACTCCCATTATTAAAATTAAGTATTTTTCTTGCACACAAATGATACTACTAAAAACTCCTGAAAGAAGAGCTCCTAGAGCAGTAATAGGCAAGTTTGTCCTGTCAGTCAAATCCCCTGAACTCCTTGCCTTATGAATGATGCATGGGTTTACAGTTATTGGTGAATTTCACCATTAGTGGATGGTAGACTTCATTCCATTTGCCCACACACAGGAATGCATAATTCAGCATAGTCAAGCACACACGTTTTCCTACACATGTATTGCATTGCAAAGGGACTTCATGAGTCATTTTTCTTTAAAATATTTACTTTCATAAAATTCTTTAGCATTTATGAAAGTTAAGACTCTTATTATGTATTTGAAAATAAAACCTCGGAGGGATGAAATAACTTTGCCGGAGCTCAAGCAGTTGCTACTAGGATCTTATTATGCTAACTAGCTTCTTGGTTAAAAAAAAGTATCTGTTTATGCATAGAAAACCATTGAAAAGTTGATTGTTGCCTTCTTTGGACACACTGTCTATCCAAAAGGCTATTGCCTGCATGTACTTTTTGAGCTTTCCTTATACCATCCATGTAAGACTTGTGCTGCTTCTCCTGAAGCAATGATCAATGGATGGTTTTATTAAGTTTATTAAAACTCATCTTTCATACTACTACGTTTCTTACAATGAAGACTTATGTTCATTGACATGAACATAACATTCTCAATGTTATCTTCAGGTCTGTATCATCAATTACTCAATACGATCATCTTTCCCATTATTAATTTAAGGCCATAAAATGGAAGACGAGCAATTATAAATTACTACCAAATAATATGGACCCAGGGCCATAAAGTTATTAACATACATAACCCTCTCTGTCCTTTTCTTTTGCTAATTATTTAACTAATATTCTCAAATATACAGAAACTGAGATTTGCTTTGTTTAAAGTCGTATTTGTATAACAACATGGTTAGAAATAGCTTTGTTTATGCAAGTCCTTGGCAAAGAATGTCGAAACCAGCATTTGATTTTCAGTTTGCTTTGTAGAAGTACTTCAGGGAAGCTGGGCGTGGCAGCTCACTCTGTAATTCCTTCACTTGGAATGCTTAAGCAAAAGGATCACCATGAGGCTGAAAACAGCATGTTCTACTTAGTGAGGTCATGTCTCAAAAAAACAGAAAAAAATAAAAAAAACAGAACCAATAAACAACAACCCTCAAGGAATTGCATTGCTTTATGCATTTTATAAATTATCCTTATAAATATGACTTTTGCAAAAGTACTTTAAAATAATTATCCTATGTTGGGAAATAAACAATATTTTAACTAGTTAGATGATATATAAGTATACTTCAATTATAAATGTGTACAGTGACTAATTTACCTATGTATACTCCTCTTGCCCATATATTAACCCATTTTGTTGAACTATTTCTTGAGTCTAGGTTACAGAATAAAGCCAACATAGAATCTGCCCTCATAGGTCTTGTTTAGCATGGGAAATGCAGCCAACTGCTACTCCTGATCTTTTGGCCTGAATCACTAATTAACAAGGACAATGTCATATGAAACCTTGTATCTTTGTTCATATTCACAGCCACTGCGAACGACTCAGAACTGGCATGGGGTTACATTACTGATGTATTTACATGCACAGATAACTGTTTAGAAAGATAGATATTTTAGCTTTGATAACCCAAAAAGAGTTGGTAACAGACATCAAAGAACTTGGCACAGACCAATAAAAGGATCTTTTTATTTGGGAATGGGTAAAATGACTTTAAAAAAATCTTTTTGTTCATTTGTTTCTGAAATTGTAATTTAGTTACATTTCTCCTTTCTCTTTTCTCCCTTAAACCTTCTCACATACTCTTCTCGGCTCTCCTCTAAACCCATGGCCTCTTTTTACACCCGTTGTTATTGTATGCATATATTGAGTTGTACATACATATATATTATTAAGTACAACCTGTTGAGTTGTTACCTGTATGTGTATTTTCAGGGCTGATTGTTAAATACTGGACAACCAATTGGTGTGCCTTTTGCTGGGGAGGAGCAATTCTCTCACTCCCAGCTTTATTCAGTTGCCTATAGTTCCTTGTTTAGGGTTGAGGTCGTGTGGGCTTTTCTCCTTCCAGGTTGATGCATTTACTGGTGTCATCCTTGTTTGTCTTATATTTTGAGTGGTCATGATTATGGAATTTTATGGGTATAGCTTCTGATGTTTCTAGGACACACAATGTCACAGCAAAGTTCCCAATCCTCTAGCTCTTATGATCTTTGTGCTCCAATTCCACAATGTTCCTTTTTTTGTGGGTGAGTGTTTTGTAGATGTATCCATTGGGATTGGGATCCACAATTCTACTCTGTATTTTGTTTGGTTGTGGTTTTCTGTAGTGGTATCTGTTGTAAATAAAAGTTTCCTTGGCGAGAGGTAAGGGCTACGCTTGTGTCTGAGTACAAGCATAAATGCTTCTTAATTGTTTTTAGGGATTATGCTGGTTTAGTAAATTAAGGGTTGCAGATTCTCCTCCAATAACCATGATTTCACTAGCACTGAGTAGTTAACTAGATTTTAAGGACCAGGTATGGTATCCCTTTTGTTGAGTGTGTCTTAAGACCAATTAGAGAGCTGTTGGTTACCACCAAGTTACATATGCCACTGGTGCACCTGTAAGGTTATGATGCCTAGCCATTATTCTGGTTCATCTTAGCTGGGTTGGACTGCTGTTTGCCTCTCCTCTTTGGAAGCTTCTGTGGTGACTTCTGGTCACCATGACTCAGGAAAGGAGAATTCAAGTCAGTTCCAGCTCAGATGTTTCTGGCCCTGTTTCTAAAGTGCACAGTGTCTTTAGCAGTAAAAACTTACCTTCTGCCTCTGTGAGGAAAACAAGAGATATAACAATAGTCTGTATGCTTTGTGAATCTCTTATACAGCCCTAATTAACAATTCAAAAGAATAGTTAATAATATGTTAATGTGTTAATAATAATAATTTGTGCTATAAATAATAGCTAATAATATGATTCCTTGTAGATTTTTCAGATATCCATGGGT
>LOJH01063612.1:9236-20059 GCA_001685095.1 Ellobius talpinus
CCACGAGGAGACTAGCTGAGATACCACAGCCACGAGGAGACTAGCTGAGATACCACACCCACGAGGAGACTAGCTGAGATACCACAGCCACAAGGAGACTAGCTGAGATACCACACCCACGAGCAGAAGACTAGCTGAGATACCACAGCCACGAGGAGACTAGCTGAGATACCACACCCACGAGCAGAAGACTAGCTGAGATATCACACCCATGAGGAGACTAGCTGAGATACCACACCCACGAGCAGAAGACTAGCTGAGATACCACACCCACGAGGAGACTAGCTGAGATATCACACCCACGAGCAGAAGACTAGCTGAGATATCACACCCACGAGCAGAAGACTAGCTGAGATACCACACCCACGAGCAGACTAGCTCTTTTCTCCCTTTTCCTTTCTTTCGTTGCTGTTGGTGCTGGTTTTCGAGACAGAGTAATTAACTCACTCTGTAGACCAGGCTGGCCTCGAACTCAGAGACCTGCCTGTCTCTGCCTCCTGAGTACTGGGATTAAAGGCGTGCGCCACCACTCAGGACAAGGAAACAAGGTCCCTGGCACACGTTACCCTGTGGATAGGCACCACCCAGTATTTATTGAGCGCCCAGTGGCAGTGGTTAGACACTGACTCCTAGTTTCTGCCCAACCAGGGGGACTCGAACTCACGTTCAGCACTCGCGCCTCCTGCCATTCGTGGTCAGGGAAAGCCTTTGATCCTTTTAGACAGCTCTTAGGAACGTCTAGGACTAGGGCTCCTTAAGACGGGGTCGGGTTTCCCGAGGAGCGGAGTTGGAGAGGACCGGAAGTGCAAGAACGGAGCGGCGCTCAAACAGGAAGCGGAAGTGGTGGCGACTTGGAGTAGGTGTTTTAGGGGGCTCAGGCCGGGTTTAAGCCAAACTCTGAGACCCCGGGAGAGGAGGAGGCGAGACGAGGAAAGGGCCTCGGCACAGGGCCGTAACGGGCGCATAGAGGTTTGCAGAGTGGGAAGGCCAAGTGGAGAGCGGACCTGCTGCCAGCGCGCGCTCCTCCGCCTGCAAGATGAGCTCCAAAGGCAAGAAACGCGTGGTGCTGCCCACGCGCCCCGCGCCGCCCACGGTGGAGCAGATCCTGGAGGACGTGCGAGGGGCGCCCCCCAACGATCCTGTTTTCACCGCCCTGGCCCCAGAAGGTAGGAGAACGCGAAACTGCGGAGTCCCAGCCTGTCCGAGTCGGGAGCAAACCTGATATCAGCCAGGCCCCAGGGACGAATCTTTTCCTTCTCTGTTAGTAGCCCTCTCTGACTCTGTCAAGTGGGGTCACCAGAAGCAAAGGTGAAGGGCCGGCGAGCTTGATGACTTAAGCCAACCTAGGAGTCAGGGACAGGATTGCTGTGAGTTCAATGCCTTGTTTCAAAGGGAAAAAGGAAAAAAGCCCAAGCCCAGTGGCTCCTACGTGGAAATCTGGGGAAACAATACATGCAGGGGCAGTTTTCTGCGATTCCCTTAGAATCCAGGAACCCAAGCAGTCCTGGGTGGGACATCAAGGGTCCTCTCCTCTGGGTGACTCCGAAGTATGGGGTTTTGTCAGGCCTGTAACTGACTCTTATTTTCTAGGACCTAGACAGGTCTCATGTAGCTCAGGCAGGGCTCCAACTCACTGTGTAGCCAAGGATGACTTCCAACCCCTGAACCACCGTTTCTCCTCTCCAGAACCCCCAGATCTATCTACAAGGGCCGAGGACCCTGAGGCCTGGCTCGAGCAGCTCTACCAACAGAGCCGGGCCTATGTGGCCATGAACGAGAGGCTGCGGCAGGCGGGGGACACACTGAGGCAGAAGTTCGAGGACCTTCGGCAGGCTGATGAGAGGCTAGAACAGGATGTTAGCCAGGTGACCTCAGCCACCTCCTAGAGACGAGGCTACACCTGAGACCATCCGTCCAGCGCCGGGCACCCTGGCAGGCTTTGAGCCTTTGTTCCCTCTTCCATCCTTGATGGCCTCAAAGTTGGGTTGGGACTTACGGACATGGCCACCTCCTCATTCATGGGAGCATCAGCCTGGATGGCGTCTAGGACTTGGCGGAAGTCGGGGCTCAGAACCAACCTGCCCCACAGTGGCCAGCCCTCTGCTCCTACTTCCTGCCTCTTGTTGGCCTGGGCAGTGAGGGTCTCCATCCCCAGCATCCGCAGCAGGCCAGAACCTGTATGTCCAGCCTCACCGTGGTTGACTACCTCCTTCTGGCTCAGGTCCTGCAGGGTCCTGCCATCTTGCCTGCTCTCTGGTCCTATCTCCCTTGGGCGGAGGGAACTCGGCTAGGGGGTTTTCATTCTGGGGAGTACAGGAGGAGCCCAAAGGCAGGGTGACAGTGCACGGATCCCTGCGGGGGCCTGTGTCCTGCAGGCTCAGCTGGGCACCCACAGGACCCCTCTGTGGTGGACGTTACCCTCTGGACTGGGGCTTCAGTTGACCTTGCTGACGACCTGCTGCTCTGGAGTGAGCAGGCTTTGTTTTTGGAACATCAGAGAGTTGATTCTGGGTCTCAACTCCCCCTTCCGTGAGCTGGACACTGGATCGCTGAGGCCCAAGTCCACTCCAGCCCCTTTGCACCTTAGGCGCTGGCCACCCCACACGCTTCCTCATGTCCCAAGCTGACTGGGACTGTGTTTGTCCGAAATGGCCTTGGCTTGTGACTTATTCCTGCCCTTCCCATTCCTAGTGATCACAGACTGTTTACTCTGGGTTCCTGGATCCCCACCCCCACAGGTGGTCAGTGGCTAATGTCCAAAAGCAAATGGCCACGTGTGGTTTGGCTGACCCCGACTCGACCTTTGCTCTAGCAAGTGTCAGTCTGCAGGGAGCTTAGGCCCTTGCACCAGCGCCTTGTAGCTGCAGTAGAAGGTTCTAGAATGACCTCCCCCATCCAGAGCCCGTGTTGAAGATTAACAGCCCAGAGCGACTCAATGCCTTGCTTTATTAAAGATGTGAACGAGAACCAGAAGCCAGGCTGGGTGTCCTGCCAGGTTGTCTACATGGGGTTGGGGGTCAGTATGTACAGAATATTATTAACCCTGTAGGACGGGACAGAGGTGGGGCAGCGGCAGAGGACAAACCAACCAGGTGTGAGCAGGGGGATGACATTGGCCGCTGGACAGTGTGAAAGACAGGACAGGAGGTGAGGTAATCGGGCGTGTCGCCCTGTTCAAGCACCCAGTGGACCACTGGTCTCCAGCTCAGGGTGCCTGCAGCCATTGCCAGCCTGGAGGACAGCAGACACTCCAGAGGCGGACTGGCCCCGCCCCCTGGCTTTGGTTAACCCTTCAGAAGCCACTGTTCCATGCCAGCTCTTGCCTACCATGGTCTGGATGTTGCTCTATAGCTTGTGTGTCCCCCACTGTGTGGGGTGGAGAAGGCAAACATGGCCGACAGGGCAGGAGGCTAGAAGAATGATGGGCCTTGCGTGCTGGTGCCATGGTCCAGCCTCTGCTCCACCAAGGCACGGAGCAGCATGCACACCACCTGGGGTCTCACAGTGCGTGGTTTACAGGTTCAGTCTGCAGATAAGGTTCCCCCTCTCCAGCCCCAGCTGGACATGTCTCCCGCTGTGTCCCAGCGGCGCTCTGGGGTGCGTGGTGGGTATGAGCCGGGGTTTCAGAGTCACCTTGCTGCTTTAGTCGCTCCCTGCCAGTCCCCCACAGAGCCCTGTCCAGCAGGCAAGGTCCTGGGATTGAAGACTTGGTACCTGGTGTTCCTGCTGTGGAGTCAGCCCTAGTAGTGCCCCCTGGTTGTCAGTGTGCCCAGGCGTGATGGCAGTGGTGATCTTCGGTCTGTCAACTCGCCCGCATAAGAAGGACTTGGGGAAGGATAGCGGCCTCTGTGATCCTTCCCAGGACCTTCTTCTTAAAACCACTTTCCTCAGCAGGGGCTTGAGTCCAGCTCAAGGAACAGTGTCCTCTGGGAGCAATTCCTGCCGATGGCCGTGGTTACAGGCCCCTTGTGGAGAGCAGCCCAGGGTCCCACAGGGGAGAGGTTGTTGATGCTCTCTGCAGGAAGACACACTGAGCTGAGACCCACAGCCTGGGTCCTCAGAGGTCTACCTACCTCAGGTCTTTATCGGCCTCCATCTTGATCCGTTTTCCACGGAAGCCCCAGGCTTCCCACCTGGATCCCAGACTGAGTGAACCAGGGATGAGGATCCTACTCCTTGACACTTCCATGGGAAGGACCAGGCTCCTCCCCACAGATGCTGGCTGCCTAGGCCTGCTCCCTTGAGCCGCCAGAGCCATCCAGCTGGCAGCCAGCGTGTCCCCAGAACTAGTCCCTCCTATGTGATAGTGAAGGGACACGGGGCCAGCGGGTCCCCAGCGTCACCCTTGGCGATCTCTCTGCAGCCATGATGAAGGAATGCTTGGTGAGCAGCTTGGCCACGCCCCTCACCCAGCACTCCTCAGCTGCCTCTGGGAAGGCAAACGCCTGGCAGGGTCCTCATTAACCAATTACCCCAGCACTAATTACAGGCTGTGCAGGGCTGAGGGAGCACCAGCTGCCAGGATCTCACTACCCTCACCACAGTCCATGCCCGCCCACCCACTGGGTGCAGCCCAGGGTAGGTCCTGCATAGTGCCTACAGTTACTGTCCCTCAGAAAATGGTGCTGTGTGCTCTGTGCCTGTCTACAGCCGATCCCCTCAAGCCCCAGGCATAGAAGCAAGGGCTGGCTCTAAGGTGCTGAGATGTGAGCTGGACAGGAGCTCTGAGGGCATAGCCGTGCCTACTCAGGGCATCTGGAGAGCAAGCCCCCCGGGAAGCCAGACTGCCATGGGGCGAAGAGAGAATGTTCCAGAAGGTTGGCCTACACCCACTACTCCAGGAGGCTGGCTGGAGAGGCGACAGGGGCTTTCTCCACGGCAGAGTCGCTGGCTGCTGTGGCCACCACCATAGGGCTGGGCACGTAGTTGAAGGGGGAAACTCGTGCAGCCCTGCTGGGGGACCCATGCCTGCTGGTGGGAAAGCCCCCCATGACAACACTCAGGCCCTCATGGGTGAAGGGCGCTGAGGTAGGTGGCTTGGTGAGGGCTGGCCCATCCACATCGCTGCCCAGTGGAGCCGCAGGGCCGCTGGCTGGAGCCTGAGGGGGGTCCCTGCTTTCCAGGCTGGGCGAAGTGCTGGAGTTGGTTTTAGGGGTGGCAACATCCTCTGTTTGTACCACTGCGTCACTGGTCTTGCGTTGTGGAGTCCCAGCAGGGCTGTCCTCAGGTGATGGACCCCTGAGGGGCAGGGCAGTGGCAGGCAGTGTGCTACGAAGGATGTGGGGGACATCTTCATCTTTGATACGACGCCAAGTGGTACCAGGTGCAGCCACCCTGGGCAGTGGCCTGGTCTCTCCATCACTTCCCCGACGAGTGGTATTGGCATGGATGGTGGGCACAGAGACAGCGTTATCTGGCCTGCGGGCGACGCTGATGTGTGGCAGGGACGCATACCGCTTGACTGTCTCAGGCCGCCCAGGAGGTGCCCGCACAGGCAGGCGGGAGGGGCTCTCAGAGCTGGTGCGCCTGGGCGCACGTGGAGCAAGACCTGGCTTGGCCTGCGGGGCCCTCTGTGGCGCCAGGGGCTGCCGTGGGGACGGGCGCAACTCATCACAGCGAGAGGAGCAGAGGAAGACAGCAGGGAGCGCAGGCCTTCCGCGGCGGGGCGAAGCATTCTGGGAGGTGGAGGCTGTGGAGTCCGCAGAGGACAGCTCCGATCTGCGGCGACAAAGAAGACCCGGGGATTCCTTGATGAAGGTCAGCTGCCTGCGGAAGCCTGAGCGGTCTGAGGACTCACTGCCACTGGAGCGGGCTGAGGCTATGCGCACTAGGCCCAGGCGACCACCGCGCACTCCAGAAGCCCCCTCAGCCCCCGATCTTCCCCTAGGTCCAGGCTCTGGGGATTGCCTGGCCAGTGGTGGCGGCCCTCGCTTGACTGGTCTTTGCATGAATGGGATCCGAACAGGTGACTTCTGGGTCTTGTGTTGCTTAGCCAAAAGGGCCCGGACCGGTGACTTGGGCACGGGGGACCCTCCAGGGCCAGGCAGAGGCCCTACAGTTGGAGTGGCCAGAGGAGACCTCCTGGGTAGGGGCTGGGACGCTGGCGAAGTCTGTGAGGAGCTTGAGGATGGTGTCTTGACGAGGCGGGCTGGAGGGGTCGCACTCCTTGGTGGCTGGCTCAAGGCTGCCAGCTCTGAGATCTTACCTGGCCGGTGGAGGCTCCGTGAACGCTGCTGTCCAGGGCTGGGGGTTTTGGTGGCAGTTTCTGGCTGAGTGGTACCAGATGTTCCCATCTTCTTAGGTGTGGTACAAGGGCCAGAAACTCCTTTGGACTGAGCCCGGGAGGCTGGGCTGGCTGTATAGATCACTGTCCGTCCCCGGAGCATTCCTGGCTCCCTTGTCATCATTTTCTGGGTACCCTTTGGCTTCTCGGGGCCACTAGAACACCGCGGACTCCCACTGATCTTGGTGGAAGTTGCACCCCGTTTCTCTGGACGCCAGACACCCCCAGCATCCGCCCCAGAGTTTCGCATTTTCCTGGGTTTCAAGGGCTGTAAAGTGGAGCCTGCTGATAGCCCAGACACCAGAGACAAGAGGGAGTCAGACTCAGAAGATGCCTCCAGGCTGGCCTTGGCTGCTGCCTGATGCAGCCAAGTGACGATGGAGTTCGCACCCTCTTGGATGGCCTGCCACTCAACACTGTCTAAATCGGAGGCTGGATCAGAGCCAGGCACCTCCTCACGGCATTTCCGGGGTATCTCAGTGGTCGGCAAGTCGGACCGGGCAGCTCTGGGCTTGCCACGCCGTAAGCCAGGTACTTGGGTTCGGCGCCTGGGCAGGGCTAAGCCGACACATCTCTTCAGTAGTTCCTCCTCCGCCCTTGGGCTAGGAGAGCTGTCCCGTTTACTGCTCAGGCCAGGGTCCTTGATGGCTGCCTGTTCCCAGCCTCTGGGACGGCTGGACGGCTGTTCAGAGGCCTCCGGCTCACTGAGGGAGCTAGCTGAGGAATAGCAGGGTGGAGTCTCATCCACGATTAGTCTGGGCTGAGCCCTCACAGGTGGTGTGGCAGGCTGTGATGCCCTGGATGGGGTCTCCTTCCTGCCTGTGGGTTTCTCACGCTTAAGAGCCCGTGGGATGGCAGACGCCTGCCGGGGTGGTGGTGCCGTGGCTGGGGGCTCCTCATCAGAGTCATAGAAGCAGTACACGGCCTCCTCTGTGGGTGTTGTGAGGCATAGTGACTGCAGAGCACCGTCCCCACGGGTCCGGGGCTGGCATGAGCCATCCCTGTTGGATCGAGCACTCTGTGGCCTGCTGAGGGGTAACTCCAATTGTGCCCGTTTCCTCCCGGCCCCTCGAGTGTGCTCTGTACTCTTACCAGCGCTTGCTGCTTTGGGTCGGTGCCCACGGACCTGCCGGGCAGGGGCGGGACGGCCTGTGGGTTTCTGCCTTTCTCCAGGCCCTCCCGGCTTGTCCCTGGAGGGTCCCTGTAAGGTCTCATCACTGAGCGATGCAGCACTGGAGAAGTTGACAGGTGTGCCCTCGGTGGAGTCAGTGCCAGAGTCATCGTCCCGAGCCGGGGCCGGCACTAACATGTACACAGGGACTGGCAGTGCGCGGCGGCCAGGCACCAAGGCAGAGACCACCTTGCGGAGCCGGGCGGGCATGGCCGCCCCCAGACATTCACGCAGTACCTCCAGTTCTTTATCAACTGCTGACCGAGCCCGAGAACCAACGGGTGCTGGGCAGTCCATGCGGCAGGCAGCCTCATCCCTCCGATGGTGTCCCCCACCACCCCCTGCACGCTCTGGGCAGGCTGGTGGCCTCAGGCGCAGTTCCACGTCCTGCTGAACATACAGCTCATGCAGGGCTAGCGCGCTGAGGCTGGAAGCACAGGAGAAGTTCTCGTCCGGCTTCTCCACTGTGAAGCGCACGCTGCCTGCATCCAGCTCCGACGGCTGCTGGCATCGCTCCCGACAGTCTGCGATGTCTAAGAAGCGCTTCACGTAGCTCTCCCACTGCAGGCTGAACTGGCTGGTCTCAGGCTGGCCGGGAGGCGCTGGTGGCGTCTTGCTGCGGCTCGGTGGCATAGTCTGCCCGGGGCTGTCGGGCAGCTCACTGGGACTCACTGTGCCACTGCCCAGCCCACTGCATGGGTCACTGGGGATGGAGCTGGCAATGGAGCGGCTCTCGAAGCTGCCCAGAGAGCTCACAGAACTACAGCGGCTCAGGACCAAGGGTGTCTCCTGGACGCAGTTCTCCGATGAACTGGATGGTGTTGCATCCTCCACCCCAAGACCTCGACTGCAGCCCCGGTGGGGGGCTGGGATGGACATGGGCAAAGAGGTGGACCCGGACGCTTGCCACGCCCCATCCAGCTCCGCCTCACCAGGGCCGGTCTCCTCCAGCCCCTCCAGGGATGAATCACTGTCATCAAGGTTCCCAGCTTGGCTGGGGCCAGCATGGCCAGTGGACGACAGAGAGGACAGTGAGCTGCATCGGGAGAGTGACATCGGCCCATCCTGTGCCACCAGCTTCTGCAGCACCTTGCTAGCTGTGGGCAGCTGAGAGGTCACCAGTTTCTCGGGGACTTTGCTCAGGCTATCTGCAGGTATCCATGCTTGTTTCCGAGCTCCTGGGGAGGCTCCAGGTCCAGCGAGGGGTCTGATACCTGTCCCAATGGCACCGTTGAGCAGTGGCACATGCTGATAAGTTGGGGATAGCTTGATGGTACGCACGCGGGCATCGGCGGCCGCCATGTCCCGGGCAGGCAGTTCAGCCCGGCTGGGCAGGTCCAGGTCCAGCCGGCTGGGCCGAGTCTGCCCGCACAAGGGATCATCGCGGTGCTCAGCCAATGCAGCCAATGGGCAGGGCCGCATGTGTTCCCGGGGACAATAGCCATCGCTTGTGCTACCACTGTTGAGGCTGTCATTGGAGAGGCTGGTGTGGGCCGCCTTGAGCCTCAGCAGAGGGTGCGCCCGGCTGCTGGCCTCACGCCGCCCACCCTCAGTGCCCCGGCATGGCGAGCAGGACTGGGCACGACCCTCCCTTGGTGCCTCCTGCCCAGGGTCCCCAGAGCTGAGGCTGAAGCTGTCGTCTGATGAGGTGTGCAGGGCAGAGATGTCCTCCACCAGTCGGTCTATCCGAGCCACAGCCAATGCCAGCTTGGCCTTAGCTTTGGCAGCCACAGCTGCCTCCCCACCAGCCTCCTTCTCAGCTTCTAGGCCACCCTGGCGGGCAGATTGAGTGCGGGCCAGTGCCTGGCCCTGAAGAAAGTGACTGCCAAGGAACATAGACAACACCGCCGGGCTGGCAGGCTCGGCCGTCGTGGCCGCAGCAGCCAGAGACGGCGCGTCGTCATCATCAAAGCAGCCAGAGTCAGAGGCATAGTCCTGCACCAGCCCGTCTAGGTGGCGAAGGGGTGGCAGGGGCTTCTTTGAAGTGGTCTCTACCTCAGGCAGACCCTGCTTCTCCAGGTGGCCCAGTGCATGTGCCAGGCACCGGGTGTCCAACTCAGCTTCCAGTGCCCTCTGCTTGCGGACATACAGGCTGGGCACGCAGGTGCCCGGGGAGATGGCCGTAGCCGCTGCCTGGTACTTGGCAGGTCGGTGGGCCAGCAGGTTCCGCAGAGCGGCAGCACTCCCCATGGCGATCATCTTGTGTTTAGAGTGCACGAGGTTGCGCAGCATGCCCACTGCCCCCAGGTCCCACAGCAGTTCCTGGTCCCGGGGGCTGCGGGCCGACAGGTTCCAGAGTGTGCCACAGGCGTTGCTCACGATGGTCAGGCTGTGTGATGTGAGGTGCTGCAGCAGTGTTTGTAGGCAGTTGTGATCACGGAGCACTTGCCTGGGGGAGCCCAGAGCACAAGGAAGTTGGGCTTGGGTACCCCAGCCCTATGGAGCCCACCATGCACACCACACTGCAAATCAGGTCATGCTGCCATCCAAGCTATATCCGCTATACCCCGAGGTGAGGTCACCAGCGCAGCTCCCAGCTCGGGCATGCTCACCTTGCTCTGCCATGCCCACCCTTGCCACCCACACCCCTCTCTCCACTACACCCATTTCTACCTCTCTGAGCCTTTAACCAAATCAGGTCTACTACCCCTGCCTGTGATGAAGCCAATCCCAATTCTGTGTTGCTAAACTCCTAGGCCTGCCACGCCCACCTGTCGGACCCCTGCTCAACCACGTCTACATCTTTTGCTAGCAGATAGCCTAGTTACGCCCACCCTGCCAGTCACACTTAGCCACACCCCTGTCCCGCCTACCATCAGAATGGACCCGCTAGATTGGGTGCATATTTGAGAAAATGAAATAGCAGTAGCATAAGCACAGCCGCCCCACACCGCGTGTCATGCTCAGCTGTTCGGTTTTGTTTTGAGGGAGGCTCTGAGGAGGCCGAAGCGAACTTTAAAATCAATTGCTAGCTGGCGCTGCCCTCCCTGTGTCAGGTTCATGGGCATGTGTCCCGTACCATCATACCGGTGTTATTTATTTAGCTTGTTTGTTTTTAAAACTTATGGGCCTGGAGAGATGGCTCAGAGGATAAGAGTACTGACTCTTCCAGAGGTCCTGAGTTCAATTCCCAGCACCCACATGGTGGCTCACAGCCATCTGTGATGAGATCTGATGCCTCTTCTGGCCCACAGGCATACATACAGAATATTGTATATATAATAAATAAATAAATCTTTAAAAACTTATTTGGTCTTATTTTTATTTACTTATTTATTTGCATTGGTGTTTTGCCTGTATGTGTGAGGGTATTAGAGATCTTGGAGTTACAGACAGCTGTGAGCTGCCATGTGGGTGCTGGGAATTGAA
>LOJH01063613.1:6852-17553 GCA_001685095.1 Ellobius talpinus
TCTCTCTCTCTCTCTCTCTGTGTGTGTGTGTGTGTGTGTGTGTGTGTGTGAACACACAGGCATATATGTATGTCTCCTAACACTGTGGCCAATGATGCCTGCCAATCCAGGCACGTTAGTCTAATTCCATCAGAACCATTTTTTGTATTTTTAACTTTACAACCATCATTTAAATAATTGCAGGGCATCCATCATCATGACTAAATAATAATTTACTGAAGAGTCCTTTCACAGCCTCTATTTTCCTATATTTCCCCTTACAAATAATACTATGATGGAGACCTCACATGGGTCAGAATGTATTACCGTCTTTTTCAGCTGAATTCCCAGGAGTGAAGTAAATTAGAGAACGATTTTCAATATTTTTATGACAAAAATATGTGCTGTTTCCACTTCAAAATCTCCCTGAGAGGATACATGTTGGTTTATGCTGCTCACCTTATTCATCGCTCACATTTAGTGATATAAATCCAGACACGGAAGTGCATGCCTATCATCCAGAACTTGTGAGACTGAGGCAAGAGAATCATAAGTTTGAGACCAGGTTGAGTGACCCAGTAAGACCATGTCTTGAGAAAATAAGTGGCGAAATCTTCAAACGCTGTAAAAAACAACTCAACAGCCACAGGGCATATGAAGATGTTCCCAACACTTTGCTCAAATACGTTTATAAGAATCATCATGAACTATGACAGAAAGCTAGACCTAACCGAAATTCCCGCTCCATTGAAGACTAAATAGGTCAATTAAGTTTCATTCACAGCATAGACTGGCATATAGTTAAAATACAAGGCAGAGCTGGGATGGAATTCAGCAGTAGAGTGTTTGCCTAGTATATGCAGAGCTCCTGAGTTCTATCCCTGGCAAAATGGATGAATAAATAAGTGGTAGCCCCCCATATCCTGACATAGAATTTTAAACATAGTAATTTATAGTAAGGTCTTTTGTGTGAAGTGTCAGTAATTTGCATGTCCAGCAAGGCACATACAATTGAACAGGGCCATGGCCACTTACAAGTAGAAGGCAGAATGGTGACCCCTAACAGGAAGGTCAGGGTTGTCATTCCAGAATTATTTTTCCTGCATCTGATCCCTCCCTCCTCCCAGCTGTCAGAACCTGGCATCACCGATCTCTCATCCAATGTCTCCATCCTTGTAAAGCTGTCTCACAGGGGCAGGAAGTCTCCAGCCTCCACCCTTTGATAAGAAATGCAGCAGCTCTGAGAATCCCGTGGCCATGAGAGGTACAGAGCAGAGCTCTGAGGCCATGGGCACCTGGGCTGGAATCCTGGCACTGCCTCCACTAAACTGAATGCCCTTGGGCAAGCTACTCACCTTCCCTGGTTCTCTAGGAACAGCCCTGGGGTCTTTGTGTGGATGATAAGCAACAAAGCTTAGGAAGTATCTGGCTCCTGGTCAAGCAAATTAGACACAAACATGACTTCCATGTCCCCTGGGCTCATGATGCCTGGAGGAGCAGCCACAGATCACAGCTGGGCCTGGTTTCTCCTCCTAAACACACAGGGTACATTGGCGAGGTGTTGACTACTTCCTGGTAGGGACTTAAATATTTAAGAAAATGTGTTTTTCTATTATGACATTTGGATTTGGGCTCAGCAGTCCTGGAGATGCCTCAGATGATGCTGTGGGTAAAGAGGAGGCTGTCTGGTGCCTTGGAAGAATCTCCACAGCTTCACCAGCCTTGGCTTCACAGAATTTCCTGCCCCGGGGTCCCTTGCGTAACAGCTTCTCATAGCTGACAGTCATTCCCAATGCCTGGTGGGTTGGGGGGGACTTCCTAGCCAACAGGGCCATCGTGAGGAGTCTCTTCAGGATACCTGTCTCTGTTGTCACCGTGAGCAGCCTGCCGGCCATCCCAGCAGCCACAAGGCTTCCTCATGTCCCCAAAGGTGCCCTCGTCTCTCCCTTCCTGTGTTGTTCTGTGTGCGGCTGCAGTCATCAGTCCACTCCTCCTAAATGGCTGATTTGTCGTTGTTAGCTGTGTCTGGCTCACCCTGTCCTCACCTTCTTCACTGTGGAGTATGATACAATCTTTCACGTCCTGTGACATGCTGTCAGCAGAGACNTTTTGCCTGAGCTAAACTAAGCAATTTGATCTGCATATGTCTAAAAGGCTCAAGAGCAGCCTTGAGTTCAAGTAGTTATGTAAAAATTCAATGAAACCCAGTAGCCACATAAATACCCTAAATGAATGCCCCCCTCTCTTTCTCTCTCTCTTTCTTTCCCTCCCTCTCAGTCCCTCTTTCTGTTTCTACTGGGTCAAGTGCATTTCTGCTTTGATTAAACAAATGCACAATTAATTACAGCAAATGAACAGGAAGAAAACAGTCACTGACCAGATCCCCTGCCTCGGGTCTAACGTGAGATGTTCTGTGTTGAATTAGGTAGAAACAGCCACGGATTCTGACACGGAGAGCAGAGGCCTGCGGGAGTACCACTCTGTTGGTGTGCAAGTAGAAGATGAGAAGCGGTAACTCCCTCCCCTTCAGGGTGGCTGTGCCCCCCCAGCTGCTTGCTAAGCACGGGGCTGCACAATTCCAGATCTCCCCGCACTGGCCGTCAGTCATTCCTTCTGCCTGCAGAGACAGGCCATTCATTTATACCCTGCCCATTTATGTCGCTCAAGTCTGAATGAACATGGGTTGTGTCTTTTGTTTTGTTTTGTTTTGAAGAGGGAAGGGAATAATTCTTTTCAAAGTAATTCACCACCTATTAAAATAGCATCATAGCTCTGAGCCCTGGAAGGTCAAAGTCCTTTATCCAGAACCCATTTTCAAAAGGAGACTAGGCTGAAGGGAGGGCAGACGTGCTTCTCACCTCACATTGCTGGAAATAAGAAGGGAGAAAGAGGAGAAACACGGGCAGGCAGAAAGAGGGGAAGGAGGAAGAGAGCAAGCCAGATGTCAGCTACGTCCTGAAATTGTCTCACTTCAAGAGTTTTACCTAAAAGAATAGAACACAAATGTGTATCTGTGACATTATTATTTTTATATGTATATGTGCGTGGTTTTTCAAGACAGGGTTTCTTTGTGTAGCCCAGGCTGTCCTGGAACTCGCTCTGTAGACCATTCTGGCCTCAAACTCACAGAGCTCCGCCTGCCTCTGTCCTCCCGAGTGCTGGGATTAAAGGCATGTGCCCCCACACCCAGCTAGATGACTTTTTTTGAAGCAGTGAAGGAAAATTGTTTCCCTTGTAGTAAGGAGCATACTTGCCAGCTACATAGCAGCAAAAACCACCAGGCTCTACACTGAAAGTTGCAGGTGCCCTCTCCTAAGGATTGTGCTGGAGGCAGTCCTCCTGGAAGGGCCTCAGGACCCAACAGGAAAGATCTAGTTGGCAAAGAAATTCAGATTATAACCTAAAGATCTACAGAGGTCAGTGCTCTATATATAAACCGCAGGTCATAAACACAGCATGTCTCTAAGTTGGTAGTTCTCCAGCTTGGGTCTCGACCCCTTTGGGGTTCCCTTATCAGGTATACTGCATAGCAGATATTTACATTGTGATTCATAACAATAACAAAATTACAGTTATGAAGTAGCAAAGAAATATTTTATGGTGGGGAAGTCACCACAACGTGAGGAACTGTATTAAAGGGTCACGACAATAGGAAGGTTGAGAACCACTGAGCTACGTAGAAGGTAGCCTCGGCATGCCACTCTCTCCCACTCAGTACGCTTGAATGGCAGATGGGTGGTACCTAGAATTTGAGTTCAGTAGATGTGGAAGTCCATTCAGTTGTCACACCCTGTGTTCCTCACAGTGACACTGGAGCACCACGAGTTGAACTTGCTAGTGGGTGTAGCTGAGGCTCGCGAGTGTCCCAGAAAGGGTCTGGGGACGAGGCAGCATCTCCTCTCTCCTTCCCTCCTTCTCCAGGCATGGTCGTTTCAAGCGCTCCAACAGTGTCACAGCAGCTGTCCAGGCTGATCTAGAGCTGGAGGGCTTCCCTGGACACATCACCATGGAGGACAAGGGCCTGCAGTTCGGATCCTCCTTCCAGCGGCATTCGGAGCCCAGCACCCCGACCCAGTACGGGGCGCTGAGGACTGTGCGGACGCAGGGCCTCTTCAGTTACAGGGAGGACTACAGGACACAGGTGGACACTGCCACCCTGCCCCCACCCGACCCCTGGCTGGAGCCATCACTGGACACAGTGGAGCCCGGGAGGATGTCTCCGTGTCGAAGGGACGGCTCATGGTTCCTGAAATTGCTGCACACTGAGACAAAGAGGATGGAAGGCTGGTGTAAAGAGATGGAGAGAGAAGCGGAGGAGAACGACCTCTCGGAAGAAAGTAAGAGTTTGCCTTTCCCCACAGTGTGTCTGTCGGACTGGTAACCTCTCAGGGAGGCAAACGGAAGAATGTCGGTATCGGCAGGGAAATGTCCCTTCCACATTTGAGCGCACGAAAGCCAAATGTTCTCTGCTGACCTCTGCTCGATCCTGAGAAGCAACATAAAACAAGGAAAGACAAGCAGCTCTCCCTCCCGCGGGGCGCGCTCGCCTTTCGGTTTAGCTTCATTCTGTAGGTTGAGTATGAGCTCCTGCTAACCCTTCCCCAGTGGTGGGCTACACCGCTTGTTTGGCTAACCAGTTCCCTGATTGCTGAATTTGGAGCATTCTTATTAATTGTCCCGTTTTTATAACCCCTGACGTGACATTAAAGGAACACCAAAGCAAAGCAAGAATTACCCACTGCAGGTACGATAGGACTCTCCTAACCACAGGGCCCTCGACCTGAGCATGCCCAGTGCACGCCTGTCCAAACCCTCAGGGTTCTCAGGCCCCAGCTTCCCCACATAGTGAGTAAAAGATTCCCTCTCTACCTCCCTCTCTTTTACTTGAAGAAAATAGCCACCAAGAAGTGGAATCAAGTGGTGTAATGTGTGAATGTGGCTCCCAGAAGGTGGGGTGGGGGTGGGGATGGGGGAGGGGAAGAGGACAAGGAAAGAGGGAGGGAGGAGAGAGAAAAGGAGGAGGGATGGAAAAGAGTGAGATAGGGAGGGAGGCCTGGAAGGAAGGAGGGAAGAGAGAGGACAGAAGTGAGGGAAAGGGGAAGGAAGGGAAAGGGAGGGAGGAACAGATAGAGTAGGATTCAGAAATCATTGTTCTATCTATATTTTATTCTGACATTGTTATGAAGCAGTTCTATTAATAAACCCACCAATTCTTAAATTAGTAAGCACATTGATCAAGGAAAATGGATTCAGTTAATTTGGCCAAATTAAGACTAGAGAACTACCAGTTTTTTATCAACTTTTTCTGTAGCAATGTCACATTTATAGGAAAGATTAAACAAAAATGAGAAGATGTAAGTGTGTCTGTGTAACCTGTCAGAACAGGTCCTCCTCTGGCTGGTTCTTCAGCCTTTTCCTTCCACCAACGCGGGATCCCTGGGAATTGGTTTTTTTCAATTCTTTGGAGTCCATTAATCTGACAACCAAAAAGAGGGGCATAAATGTCTCTAGAACATCTCACATGTGACCTCGTGGCACAACGGTAGCACGTCTGACTCTGGAACTTCTCACCCGCCAGGACAGTTACACCGTTTGTGTTCATGCCATCCTTGTGCATCCTAGAGATTCCAATCTGCTTTTGAATATGCAAATGCGGATACAGTGGTTGCTCTGTATGTATAATAATGGGCATCATTTTATTTTCTTCCCCATGCTTAGTCTACACTGTACTTTTCCCAAGGGTTATACACTCTTTAAAGGCAATGTTTATTGACCATGCACTGTCTGCCAAGGTCTATGCTAAGCATGTCACATGTGTGCCGTGGTGCTCACTATTATAAAATGGAAGGTGACATTGCCAGCAAAACATGGAAGGTACCGGGGTGGGGGGGTTCCTATCACCTGTTGCTCAGCCCCATGCTGAGTGTCTGCCTCTTCATATTTACAGTTCTGTACATGACTGCTCCATTTCTGGGGATATTCTCACTCTGTCCATTGTCTTCTGCTTTTCCAGAAAATATGGGTCCCCCACCCCCTGACACAGTTGTCTTTTCCATTCACCGCTGATGTTGATACCATTTGTGGTCCAGGGAGAATTCCCCGCTGATAGGTCATTGAGGCAGGGCTGTGGAAATACAGAGGTGGAGCATGGTCACAGCTTGTAATTTTCTTTTCTCTGGGGGAATCCCAGAAAAATTCCTGTTGTACCACAAAAGCGCTTGTACGTAGCTGCAGTGGCCACACGATCCAGCGTCACAGCTGTTCAGTGTGTGGGATGTGTGCCTGACAGCCATTGGCTCTGGGAAGACCCCTCTAGGCCAACTAGAGATCAGAGTCAATGCCCCCACCTCCTGGCTGTAGTCTCTTAAATGTGCTATCTAACATTTAGGGGATTGTGAGTGTCATCTTCTGGACTCTTTATTAGTGATGTCTATGGTCAGTGGGTGTTCAGTGAGTGCTCACATGGGCTAGCCGCTCTCTTTAGGCCAAAATCATACAAGAAAGTAGGTTTTGGCATAGAAGGGAGGGGTGAGAGTGGAAGGACCAGGAGAAGCCGTAGACTGGAAAAAACAAGACATGAGGATAATGAGAGAAGTGTAGCTAAAATTCTTCAAAAACTCATGATCCAAGAGGCGCTTTCCGTGCAGAAACTTCCCAAGTGCCTTTGTGGACAGTGTGGACTTGTGCTATACTCTGACGGTCCAGAAAGCAGATGCAGTCACACAAAAGAGACACAGAGCATAGAAGCACTGCCCTTCACACCTGCCTGGCAGAAGTATCATTCTGTGCCATGATGACGAGATCGATGTTTCTCAAGGGTGGCCTTTGCGCTGTCCTGGAGACTTCTGGGTCTCTGAACGCTGAGATCACAGTTGATGTGTTTTACACATCCATCCGTGCTACCTTTCCAGACCTCTGCAAACCAGAATTGGGAAGAAAGAGAAGGTGGGGAGGAGGGCAAGCTTATCGAACAGCAGCATCCACGGTCCTCCTCATCGCCTGTAAGCAATCCAGAATGTCAAGGCGCTGGTCTGTGCCCTCAGGTGTGGGCCAGGAGCATCGCATGGCCCTAACCCCGAAACAGCTGCTGAATGTTTGACTTAATGTTTGTTTCTCCACTGAGTGTGACTTCCACACTGTAAGCCTTGAGCACAGGGGACAGGGAGTAGAAGCTCTGATGTCCCAAATTCTAAACTCCTGGACACTCATAAGCAGGGATGACATGGCTTCTTCCCCTGTGTGACTTGCACATGGAGCTCTCCCAGGATTAGTCACATTCATGGCTCCCTGATCATGTTTAAAAGATAACTCCCAAGTCTAGTTCCCATTTTAGCAACAGTCATGGGTCTCCGCCCTTTTAAAATTAAGAGTAAATTAAATGGTTTATTAAGCCAAAACTCTGAGCTCCGAGTATTGAAATTTCCATTACATGAAACAATTTTTGCCCAAACTATAATCTTGTAATCACAGTTCACCGAACTGAATGAGTGGATCTGGTTTTACTCAGTGCCATGTGGCTAATAAAAGCTAGCCTGAGCCAAATACAAACTGGTTCAGGTTAAGTCCTGTTGTGCAGGCCTCAGACTGGCAATGCAAAAATGGGAATATTTAGGAGACGCCGAAGACGGCTGTAAAACTAGAGTGTGGGGGTTTTCATCTGAATGGGTGAGGTTGTGACGTAAAACCAAAACTTACTAAGTCCTTTGAAACAAAGAAAAATGTCCCAAGTACCTTGTTCAGTGACTTGCACAGAGCTGGGTGTCTCAAGACCCATACAGGAGCACATGTACAGTCAGTCCAGTGATGGGTTTTGGGGTTCCTTATCTAAATAACCCCCCAACATCTGCTCACTTGAGCATTCCCCAGTTGGATGACAGGAGCGCCAGGCAATCAGGGAGCCCCTTTAGAGGTCAGTCAACCCAGGTCCCCTCTCACAGTCAGGACAAATAATTGTCACAAGTCATATAATCCCAAAGTGGGACAGGTGCCTGCCACGGGGTTTCCCAGGCCGTTTTCCATAGGGGGTACAAATGTGTGTCGATGGGCATGTCCACTTATAGGGCTTATTCATGTAAGACCGAACAGGTGTCAGGGGAGATGATAAACAGAGCGCGGGGAAGGAGCACAACGCTGAAGAGAAACTGTCCCTGCCTCTGCTTGGCCAGGACATCTGAAGCAGCTGGAAGAGAGTGGGAGTAATGATGGCCTCTGTGCAAACCAGATTCCAGGGTACAGACAGCAGCACTAAGTGTTTGGAGGATGTGTGTGCATTATCAGCCTGTCCCTTTCTAAGCTGATAGGATACCCACTGCTTATAGACTTCTGGGAGGAGCCAGGCCAGAGAGTATATCCAGTTTGGGGGGCAGGCTGGCAATGTTATCAGCTGGCCAGAATCTAACTAAGGGTGTGGGGAGAGCCTGTGGGGAGCCAGACACCCAAGTTATATGCTCACGACCTGAAAGAGACAAGGCATGGGGCCTGAAGGGACGTTGTTGGGAGCAGTGCTCACCTCCAGCACTGCAGAATTCATCACCAGGGAATCCCAAGAGAGGCTGCCAACACCAGACAGTCCTTTCAAATTCTGCAGATTCTCTAAAGTCCACTCGGAATTTCAGAATATGGTTCTGGCGTTTCCTAGCAAATTTTCATAGAATTAGAAATTAAACGAGACATGTGGAAAATAAATTCAAAGAGCCAAGTTAGCTAATCAAATTTTTTTGTGCACCAAAGGCCTGGGTACCATCATGTTCTCTGAGAATTTGCATGCTGATGGGTGCTGGTGCTTATCTGCAGCTCTTAAGAGGACACTGTTGAACCTCTGACAAAATTCGGCAAGCAGAGTGGTAAAGAATAAATTGAATTTTCACTTCAAATTCCCTGCAATTACAGGAAGCTATTTACAGTATAGGCCTCAGATAGGATCGCTCCCATTCATGAAGAGGCCAAGTTCACCTGCCATTAGCATCTGCTCGTTAGCCAGGATCCACCATGCTTTATCTCCTGGGCAGTGCTTAGTGTATACCTGTGGCAATAATGGCTCCATGTTGGTCCATGCCAAGAGGTGCTGTATACTCACATTGTGCTAAAGATTATGAATTACAGTCTTATATGGATACCTCCACAGAATTCCGTTTTCAGGGCAACACAAAGATTTAAGCTTCAAATTTGGCAGAAAGAATCAGCTTTTTGTTACAATTTAAAGAAATGAAGTTAGTAAAACAAATACATCGATCCATGGCTTCTCTGATTTTATGGCACATGTTTGATGAGAATGAGCCCTTCTAATATTATCAATTACTTGTGTTACAGGGTAGAGTGAAACAGAAATCCCACCTTCCAGAAGCAAAATATTCACCTTCTGGACACCAAGACTGTTAATCATGCTCCTGTAGGGCATCAGGTGTGAATGGGGTCATGCCCCTGTAGGGTATCGGGTATGAATGGGGTCATGCCCCTGTAGGACATAGGGTGTGAATGAGGTCATGCTCCTGTAGGGCATCAGGTGTGAATGAGGTCATGCTCCTGTAGGGTACCGGGTGTGAATGGGGTCATGCTCTTATAGGGCATCAGGTGTGAATGGGGTCATGCTCCTGTAGGGCATCAGGTGTGAATGGGGTCATGACCCTGTAGGGCATTAGGTGTGAATGGGGTCATGCCCCTGTAGGGTATTGGGTGTGAATGGGGCCATGCCCCTGTAGGGTATCGGGTGTGAATGGGGTCATGCTCCTATAGGGCATCAGGTGTGAATGGGACCATGCTTCTGTAGGACATCAGGTGTCAATGAGGTCATGCTCCTGTATGAATGGGGGATAGAGTGCTTTTCGGTCCCTCTTTGAGATTCTGCTCAAAGTCCTGCCCACAGGCACCTCCCTATCCCTGCATCCTCCTTGCTCTTCACTACAGGCCTGAACTCAAATCTAAAAATCTCAAATTCAAAATACCTTGAGCAGTGGCATGATTAGACAGGTGGAAAATTCCACACCTGACCTCGTGGGACAGGCCACAGGCAAAGCATGAACGTGCGAAAGCTGATGTGTAGGAAGCATCTGCCAGCATGAGTAGATGGCATAGTGACGTTTAAGTAAATTTGGTGGTCAAACTTGGGTCCCATCCCTCAATGTCTCATTATGTATGAGCAAATATCCCCAAATCCAAAATAATCTGCAGTTCACCACCCTCCTTCCTCAAGCATTTCTAAAAATGGATGTTGGACCTGAGCCACCTCCAAGGGTCTCCATATCCCAGACTTTCTCCCCTTCCTTTCTGCCCATCACAGTCTGATGGAGATCCACAGATCAAGACCTATAACCTCCCATTCTCTTGAGGCGGAAAGGAGTCCAGTGTGGTTGCATTCGCTTACTGATTAAATGTTCTGGGGTTTACCTTTTTGAACATCCTAGATGCAATCTAGAATTAGACCATAACAGACAAGCAATACATGCTCAGAAGTGAGGGTGTGTGCGGTTCTACATGGAGAGAGTGAAGTGCGGGTTAAAGCATGGCTTCCCGGTGGCTCATGAAGCATCACAGCCTTGGCTGCTGGCTGGGAGGGATGCAGACCTCCGATGCTTGCTAGGCTCTTCTCTCTCATCTTCCCAAATGTGGAATTTTCCATGATCAGTTTTTAGAGAATAAAAATCTACAAGGAGGAGGAGGAAGAGGGGAGGGAGGAAGGGAGGGAGGGAGGGAGGGAGGAAGGAAGGAAGGAAGGAAGGAAGGAAG
>LOJH01063616.1:0-10700 GCA_001685095.1 Ellobius talpinus
TACTGCTAGGTTCCGATGGCTGGTCGCTGTCCCTTGAGGACTCTGTTGACTAGTGCTAGGTTCTGCTGGCTGGTCGCTGTCCCTTGAGGACTCTGTTGACTAGTGCTAGGTTCCAATGGCTGGTCGCTATCCCTTGAGGACTCTGTTGACTAGTGCTAGGTTCCAATGGCTGGTCGCTGTCCCTTGAGGACTCTGTTGACTAGTCCTAGGTTCCGATGGCTGGTCACTGTCCCTTGAGGACTCTGTTGACTAGTGCTAGGTTCCAATGGCTGGTCGCTATCCCTCAAGTCTGTGACAATTGCTGCATTTGTTGCTTCGACAAAACAACTGACAAGAAGCAGATTAAGAAGACAGGATTTGCTTTAGCTCACAGTTTGAGGGTACAGTCCATCATGCAGGGTAGTCATGACAGCAGGAAATGAGGCAGATGGACACACTGCATCACTGTCAGAAGCTGAGAGATACTTGTTGGTACCCGGCTCACTTTCTCGTTGGGGGGGGTGTTTCTTTCTTTGTTTTGCTTTTGTTTGTTTGAGACAAGGTCTCACTTTGTGCCTTGGCTGGCCTGGAACTCACAGAGATGCCTCTTGCCTCTGCCTCCCGAGTGCTGGGATTAAAGGTGTCTGCCGCCACACTGGCTCACTTTCTCCTTTTTATTCAGCCCAGGACCCCAGCCTGTAGCTTGGTACTGCCAACACTCAGGATAGTTCTGCCTCCTTCTCTGCAGTTTAACCTTTCTGGAAATACCTTTATAGACCCAGAGGTGTGTTTCTATGATGATTCTAAATCTTGTCAAGTTGATAATAAAGGTTAACCATCACAGCACTTCTCTGCCTTTCAGGAAGCACCTGCTTTTCCTAGGGGAGCCATAAGCTGCCCCACCCTCTGCAAGACATCCCTATGTGAGCATGCATGGAGGAAGGGCCACTAACTGTTACACTGGGTAGACTCCTGGAAGGTTAATGGGGACTTCCCGGATCATCCCTGCCTGGGTCTACTGCTGCTGAGTTCAGGATTGGGGGTTGGGGGATGGGAGCACAGAGGCCACCTGTGTGAGGGGCCAACTCTGCTGATTAGGGTGACCTGATTTAACACTAAAGTTCACACTGGGAGGTGTGGACATCAAAGACACACCAGGGCTCAAATTCTGCAGAGGGGTCCAGGATACATCGTCAGTTCCAGTTCTGGTGTCCTGCACAGCAGTCAGGGTTCTATGCATGGCCAAGAGGGATGGAAGAGAAAGTGCTGCCCCCACCAAGGGTAGGTTACTGTCCTGGGTGCTGTGCCTGGGACACAGATGAATGTCCAAGAAGAAGGAAGGCCGCTCAGCCTCACCCCAGAGCCCAGTGTTCTCGCTCTCTTTCTTGGCTGAGTGCACAGGGTGATAAGGTTGAAAGGTGAGGCAGAGGTGCCCTTTACTGCGTCTGGGACCATAGTACCCTAGAGTCAAGAAAGAGGAAGGCTGTGGTGCTTGGTGTTCACAGCCATGTTTTTGTACTTGGAAGTTTTTCTAGAATATTATCCTCTATAATATATGGAGGGGGGAAGAAAGGAAAGAAAGAAGGAGTGTTTTCATTTCAGTGTTTCCTAAACTACCCTTTCATTATTACCGTTTTTCCTTCCAAGCATCGACATGACAAATTGTATGTCAGATTGAAGGTCTAGAAGAAAGAAATTAAAAAACGCAACGGCAGCAGTTCTAGTGCTGAGTCTCCTTAGCTGCTCCTCAATTCCCCTTGCCCCAACCATCCCACCCCCAGTCTCCCTGAAGAGCCAAATAGGTGAGGCAGGCCATCCGAGTAGCTCCTTTTCCTTGGGGTTTGACTCATCTGTGGATGGCCACCAAGGTCACTGTGGTCCTCCCTCCTCTGTATCTCCCAGGACCCTGGTGACTGGGGGCATAGGCTCGGTGCTCCTGGACTGGTGTGGCTGGCAGAGTGTCTTCTACTTCTCCGGTGGTCTCACCTTGCTCTGGGTGTACTACGTGTACAGGTACCTGCTGAATGAGAAAGGTAACTACACAGGCCAGTCCTTGTGCCTCCTCCCCTTGGCAGCCGTGCTTCAAACATCTGTTGAGTGAACCTTTTCTGGGAAGAGTGAATAAAGATGCGCTCACCCCAGGCAGGCCACCAACAACAGATCAAAGAAACAATTCCACTCAAGTCTAGCTTGGTCTCACCCCGGCGTGGGTGGAGTCTCCTTCTCACATCATTTCCCAAACTGTTGTACCTGGAGCAATATTACAAAAACCATGGGTGGTGGTGACGCCTGCCTACAATCCCAGCACTTGGGAAGCAGAAACAGGCATATCTCTGAGTTCCAGGCCAGCCTGGTCTAGAGGACACAGGGCTACACAGAGAAACTCTCTCTTTGGGGTAGGGGGAAGCAAAGGCAAGAGTGGCTGGAATCTTAGGTGAGGGTCTAATGCAATAGGCTCAGTATTGAGGGTATCTTTGTGGGTAGACATAGCCCCCTGGTGAAGATAGTTCTGAAAACCCAAGTACTGATCCCTTAGCCTGCCTCAGCCCTGGATTCTCATCATGCAAGAAGAGGCCCCGGAGAGACTCCAGGCACAGGTCCAGGTTCGACATAGAACTGTACTCTCAATGGGTGTTGGCACCTGATAACCACTCCTTAGAAGGGATGATAAGAGGCACCCTGACTCCTCTGCCTAGCAGCTCCTAACTGGTGGCTGTGTCAGAGACAGACGTGGGGTGCCTGGTCCTGAGAGTAATCACTGTGAAATCATTTGTTCCCCTAGACCTTGACCTGGCCCTGGATGTCCTGGCACAAGACCTGCCTATGGTCAGGCCCTCCAAAGTGCCCTGGAGACAACTCTTCCGGAAGCCCTCTGTCTGGTGAGCTAGGGTTGGCATGGAGCTGGCTATGCTGGGCAAGATCCAGTCCTGACACTCCAGCAAATGTCCCCGGTTTCAGAGGGTAGGGCCTTAGTGTCTTGGGGGAAGGACTGGGTCCCACATGGAATCGGTGTCAGGAGGGACTGGCAGTGGATAGAACCCTGAGACCGGTGCCCCACACAGGGCTGCAATCTGCTCCCAGCTGTCCTCAGCCTGCTCCTTCTTCATTCTACTCTCCTGGTTACCCACCTTCTTCAAGGAGACCTTCCCCCACTCCAAGGTGGGTAATGCTGCCTGGGTCCTCAGGGTAAAGAGGGCTAAGCTTGGGTTGTGAAGGTCCTGGTGTGGGGGTGATAACATCCTTTGCTTGACAACTCCATCACCCTATGGGCTTCAGGTCTTGAGATGACAGTCCATCTCAGAACAGTCATTAGTTCAAGGCTATGAGAGCTACACACTATAATAACTGTAGCTACCTCAGCACAAGACTTTGACTTGTTGCCCAGAAGAGCCCCCTCTCTCAGGGCTGGCCGGCTAATCTGCTGATGCCACATCCAAGGGAGATCAGTGAACACTGGAGTTCTGGGCTGTACATTCCCAGGCAGACCCACTTGGCTCTTGCCCTGTCACATGTGGGAACATGGGGGGAATGTGGCTTCAGGTGTTAGCCCTTAGTGTGGACTCAACACTTGCCCAGGGGGCTGGTAATGAGCTGCTTAAGGCTGTCCTCCCAGGACCCTCCGCTCTTACGCCCAGCCTGTTGGGTAGAGAGCTCAAATGTCATGATGAACTGGGGTGGTCCCCTTGCCTGGCTATCATCCAGAGGCTAGGTGCCACCCTGGCCACCTTTTAGGCTGCCCCTCTCCCTGCAGGGCTGGGTCTTCAATGTAGTGCCCTGGCTGCTGGCCATTCCCGCCAGTCTATTCAGTGGCTTCCTCTCTGATCGTCTCATCAGTCAGGGTGAGTGTTGGGGGAAATTGTCCCGGGTAAACCACTGCCTCAGGGATCTCACTCCGCTCTGGCATTGCCGCTGCATCACTGGGGAAAGGCCGTACCACCGTCCTGTGACAGACAGACGATCCTTCAGAGTCAGCTCAGGAATGGATGCAGCCTGGGGCTAAGAAGTCTCCCCTTTAATGGGTAGAGTTTGAGGTCAGCAAGGGGATCCTAGTGAACCCTCTACAGGGAAAGGAAGACGTGCATCAAATGTCACAGGTAGCCAGATTAGCTCTTGAATCTTCCAGAGCTCCAGGGACCACACTGCAGCCCCGTGGGGCAATGTCCTTACAGACTCAGGTGTAGAGGACACATGCACACGTGTGCTCATTTTTCAGAATACGGGTGTTCCTCAGTAGAAGGTTGCATGTATTCGCTGTGGGAAGATCAGATAATTTGAAGAAACTCAGAGGAACTGGACTAAGCTTGCCTGACAGCTGTCACTTTTGTAATGGCCTATGGGGCTGCCTTTCCATATTTCTACCTGAACCGCACCACAGGAAACCCTCTGACACACATACTGAACAAGGAAGGGTTCAATCCATGATAGGGGATCTCCTGTTTTGAGCCCTGAGGTGTTGCCTGGGCACCCCAGTTCCTCTTCTGTGACTTTGGACATCTTTAAGGGTCACCCGGATAAACTGATGGAAACTCATTCTGGGTCTCTCTCCCTCTTAGGTTACAGAGTGATCACAGTGCGTAAGTTCATGCAGGTAGGAAAATCCCTGGAATCCCTTGTCCACTTTTTCTATTGCTGTGATAAGGCACTGTGACCAAAGCAACTTACAGAAGAGTTTATTTAGAGCGTCCAGTTTCACGGGGCTGGGGTCCAAGACCATCATGGCGGGGAGTATGGCAACGGTCAGGCAGTAGCTGAGAGCTCACATTTTTGAGACACAGCCACAAAGCAGGGAAAGTAACACTGGGAATGGTGTGGCCTTTCGAAACTTCAAAGTCCACTCCTAGTGACACCCCTCCTCCAACAAGGCCGCATCTCATCTTTCCCGAACAGTTCCACCAACTAGAGGCCAAGTATTTAAATATATGAATCTATGGAGGCCATTCTTAGTCAAACCGCCACATCCTTCTATGTTCATCCCTACTGTGTTACGGACTCCTAGGACCTGAGGGTTGTGTACTCCACAGGCTGAGATTAAAGATATGGGCTGGGAAAACCACACCAAAAGGTGTCATGGCTCCAGATACAGTACCTGCCTCTGGCAGGGTCAGCTCAAATTCGAAAGTCTGAGATATCAAACCGTCAATCCACATCAACAGGACCCAGAAAGGGGCTGCTGTAGGTAGCCCCTGGAAGATGCTCTGGGGTCAGTATTGACTGACCTGAGAACCTGAGAACATGGTCTCAGTCCCCTTTTGTGCCAGGACATGGAGAACAGAGAAGCCCCAGCCTGGGAGGGGATTTTTTAGGTAGAACCATCCTGATCTTGTTCAAAACACTAGGGGTATTTTGGGCGGGGCCAAGACAGAATGAGCCATATTGGCCAGCATGGCTCCTGGCCCCTCACCAGTCCTGTCCTGTAGGTGATGGGGCTTGGTCTGTCAAGTGTTTTTGCCCTGTGTCTGGGTCATACCACAAGCTTCCTCAAGGCTATCATCTTTGCATCAGCTTCCATTGGCTTGCAGACCTTCAACCAAAGGTAAGCATCCACAGTTCCATCCCACAGGGCTGCCAGGTTTTAGTGCATTCTGGTTTAGGGGCTTATGAAGGTGGAGCTAGGGACAGCTCAGTATAATCTGTCACAGTGAGCAGATCTGGGTACCAAGCCAGGGTCATTCAAGAAAATAGGAGAGCCCCCACCCCCATGCTAGGAGGAGAGCCCAGGAAGATGAGTGAACATAAATACCAGCTTGATATCACTCTGCAGTCTGTCCCTTCTTTTTGTATCTTGTCTGTTACTCTGAGCAATAGCAATCCCAATTAAGCATCTCAGGACGTATTAGGAGCCCAGTTCAAAGTTGTTTCAAATGAACAGACAGCGAGCCTACTGTGAGCATGCTTTTCTGGCCTTGTGTACACTCTCAGGAACAGCTTCTGGGGTGTAGGGTAGATGGCGTCAGCAACCTAGCAGTGCCCGGCAGGTAGAGGCAGGGCAGGTCTGGGTGTCTTTGGTGACTTACAACCACCCTCTCTTACGTTCTAGTAACCCTTTCAGGCAAAGTGGTGGTGGCCAAGCCTGTGGCCATTCACATGCCTTCCTTCCTGTTTCCTACAGTGGTATTTCAGTCAATATTCAGGACCTGGCCCCATCCTGTGCGGGTTTTCTGTTTGGTGAGCCACTTGCTTATCCCTACCCACGCCAGTGGGCTGTCCCAGGTGGTTGGGCTGTAGGAGCAACAGGGGGTCTTCTCATGGTGTCTCTCTCAATGTCCTGTTCACAGGTGTGGCCAACACTGCAGGGGCCTTGGCAGGTAAGGGGCGGCTCTAGGTCCAGGCTAGAGGTTCTCTTGTTCTTAGGTTTGGGGCAGTCAGGAAATGAGCTCAGAGCGGAGCTTAAATGGGGTTTGCCCCCTTCTCACTCAACCCAAGGGATGCCGAGTGGGATCCCAAAGCCAATGTGATCCAAAAGTCAACGGGGTCCCAAAGTCAAGGTAGAGCACAAGCCCCAAGATGCCCAGGGGGATCACAGATATTTCAGCCACTTGACTTGGCTGATGGTGGGGGACTTGCAAGCCATTCTCCTCTGACTCACCCCAAGTCCCATAGTTTAGGGCACCACCTGGTCCCTCCACTGAGAACCTGGGCTAACAGGCTCATTTCCTACCTTCTGCTTTGTTTCCCTTGGGTGGGACAAGGTATGGGGACACCATCAGTGTGTGATTTGGAATGGCCTGTGAAGTCTCTGTCCTCTGAGACTCCTGTGGCCCACAGCTCAGATTTTGAAATTTATCCCAGGGTTTTCAGGGCATCTGTGCCTTGCCCTGCTCTGCCCCTGGAGCCCACGGATGTGTGGGACCAACTTCTCTGAAGCATCAATCTCTGCCTCTCTTGTCCAGGTGTGATAGGCGTTTGTCTGAGTGGCTACTTGATTGAGGCCACTGGCTCCTGGACGTGTATTTTTGACCTGGTGGCCATCATCAGCAACCTGGGACTGGGCACCTTTCTGGTGTTTGGGAAGGCCCAGAGGGTGGACCTGACCCCTAATCATGAGGACCTCTAGCTCCCTGACTATCCAGTCCCACCCAGGACCTTGATGCCGGCAGCCTAAGGAAAAAAGCTCTGTTGGTGAAACCCTGAATCTGCACCTCACATGTATGAAGCAAACAATAAAGACCACAGTCTCCTGGAGAATCCCAATGCGTTGGAGAGACTGGTGGAGACAGACACCTGAATCCACACAGGCCTGTGTCAGGAGTAGGGTCATGGCCTCTCTGGACATCAGTGTACCCATCTGCTAGTCAGGACCATCCTGCCCTTCTCTCAGACTTAGAGGGTCTGCTGCCTGCTCTTGTGGAAACTGCACTGCTGACAGGGTTCTTCCCAGCTCCCATCTATGTGGGTTGTTTCTCTGTGCTGAAAATGTTTTGTGTGCTGGAAGATGTTCAGAAGCAGCTCTGAACCCGCCCCCCCACACTTCCAGGCATCTTCCAACCTCCATCTCTCCAGTAGAGATAATCCAAGATGTCTATAGACATTCAGCCATGTCCCTGTGGTAAGACAGGCCCACAAGAACCACAGCGCTGGAGAGGGCATGGTTCCCATTTCCCCCCAGAAGTCAGACTGCCACTCCAGCTGGACCAGTGTGCAGTAGCTGGAGATCCATGCCTGCCTCTGCAGACCCTGCACAGCCCCAGGTTCCCTTCCTGTGGATTCCTCCGCACTACTGATGTGTCCTGGGTAGGTAGGTGCCTGGTACTCCTTGGGCTTTGCCTGGACACTTCAGCTATCACAGATCCCAGGATATGGTGAAACATCCCCCTACTTTCTGGCCTTGTTTTTCTACCTCCCCTTTTATACCTTGTGGAGCCGGTGGTTTCATGAACTGATCATGAACTCTCCAAGATGCCTGTTAGAGATTATCTTTATTAGATATGGTGAGTCTCACCAAAGCCTTATTTAAGTGAAAGCTATTAAACTATTTAAAAGATGATCATTGTTTTATTCAACACCTTTTGTTGCATGAACTTTTACTGGGGAGAAAAAACAAACTTCTATTCACCCCTAGTTAGATCACCAATGACATACACACGAAAAAAAATGGTTCTACATAGCCAGGCACAGTGGCACATACCATTAATCCTAGCACTTGGGAGGCAGATGAATCTCTATGAGTTGGAGGCCAGCCTGGTCTACATAGTGAGTTTCAGGACAGCCAGGGCTATGTAGAGAGACCTTGTTTCAAAACAAAACACAAATAAAAAAATGGTTCTACCCAAGTCCAACGAGTTTTGTTTGATAGCTCTGGCTATCCTGGGAACTCACTGTGTAGACCAGGCTAGCCTAGAACTCACAGAGATCCTCCTGCCTCTGCCTCTCAAGTGCTGGGGTTAAAGGTTTGTGCCACAATGGCCAATTTACCAGTAATTTTCTTTGGAGTTATTTGTAGGAACATGGGGCAACTTAAGACAGCTACACCACCAAGAAAAGTCTTCCTCAACCAGCAACCATTGGAGGAGAGCCTTGTGTGGCTCAACTGCCTCATGTTCTCCTCTCCTCTGTGAGGGCATGGTAATGGACTTGTCTTTTTTTATTTAAATATTTATTTATTATGTATACAATAATCTGTTTGTATGTCTGCAGGCCAGAAGAGGGCACCAGACGTCATTACAGATGGTTATGAACCACCATGTGGTTGCCAGAAATTGAACTCAGGACCTTTGGAAGAGCAGGCAATGCTCTTAACCACTGAATCATCTCTTCAGCCCCCCATTACTATTTTTTTTAAAGGAACGAACACGTTTTGAGGATGTTTTATGATCTGCTCAGAAGGAAAGCAGCGAGGTGTCAGGCAGTCAGAGGAGCTCCTCAAAGCAGACATCTGTGATTCAGGAGAACTGGTGTGGGTATAAGGCCCCAACTGCTTAACTTAGTAGCCACAGCACTTGCTCGCCTGTCTATACAACTCTGTCAGTACTGTGCGCAAATTTCCAGAGCAAGCTGCCCTAAACCAGAAGTGCCATAAAGTGACATGCGAATATAAATTTCCCCATATTCTCCCAATTTTGATAAAAATATTTTAAAGTTTATTTTTATGCATGCATGTGTGAATGTATGCTACATGTGTGGGGCACCCACAGAGGCCAGAAAAGGACATCAGATCCTCTGGAGCTGGCTTATGGACAATTAGTTGTAAGCTGCCCAGTGTAGGAGAACCAAACTTGGGTCTTCTGAAAGAGCATGCTCTTAACCAGTGAGCTGTCTCTCTAGCCTGCCCTGTAGGATAGGGCCTGATTTTTCTCTTAATGGGAACTTCCTAAGAAGCTCAGGCTGGGCTTCCAGAAGACTCCATACCTGAGTTCCTGAGGCTGGGGAGCTATACCCAAGAAGACCTCTGTGCTGACTCGTGATTTTCAGTTTAACACAAGTGAGAGCCATTTGGGAAGAGGGAGCCTCAGTTGAGAAAATGCCTACAGGCAATCCGGATAGACCCTGTGGGGCCACTGTGTGGGAGGGCCCAGCCCATTGTGGATGACGCCACCACTGGACAAGTGATCCTGAGCTTTATAAGGATTGAGCCAGGCAGTGGTGGCACAGGCTGCCTTTAATCCCAGCACTNGGGCAGAGGTAGGTGGATTTCTGTGAGTTCAAGGCCAGCCTGGTCTAAAGGACAAGTTCCAGGATAGGTTCCAAAAGCTACACAGAGAAACTTTGTCTCACAAAACAAAAAAGGAAAAGAAAACAGATTGAGCAAATCATGAGGAGCAAGCTAGTAACTTTGCTTCAATTTCTGCCTCCAGGTTTCTGCCTTGAGTTCCTGCCCTAATCTCCCTCTGACCTGTGACCTGGAAGTTGTAAGATGAAAGAACCCTTTTCCCTGAATTTGCTTTTGATCATGATGTTTTATCACAGCAATGAAAACCTTAAGACAGCCCCATCCTATCTGTGCGAGGGGTGGAGCCTGCCTCAAGTCTGTGTCCTCTCCTTCCTCCTCCCCCACCTTCTCACAGGTAATGTAACATTTATTATCTTGCATTTTAAAAAGTGTAGTGGGGCAGTGTTAAGTCGATTGCATTGTGCAATCATCACACAAGTATCTAAGAACTTTGTTAACTTGTAAAACAAACTGTCCCTGTCAAATATTAACTCTCCTCCCTACCCTTAGCTCCTAGCACCCATCTCTCTGCTTTTTATGGATGAATTTGACTCCTTTTGTACTTTGTGAAGAAATTATCAGGTATCAGCATTTCCTACCTTAGCCAGACGGTGGTGATACACACCTTTAATCCCAGCACTTGGGAGGTAGGGGCAGGTGAATCTCTGCATTTGGGGCCAGCCTGGTCTACAGAGTGAGTTCTAGCACAGCCAGGGCTACACAGAGAAACCCTGTTTTAAAAAAAAAAAAAAGTTCCTACCTTTCCAAAACTGGTTAATACTCCGTTGTCTTGATCTAGGACAGAGTTCAGTACTCCAGCTCTTGCTTCATATGTGAGAGTATCTGGGTTCAGTCAGTTTCAGTACCACAGGGGTGGCAGGAAAGCCAACTTAAAATATTCCATTGGCCATTGGGTGAGTATGGTGGTTTTATAAAAATGGCTCCCATAGACCCAAGGAAGCAGCATTATTGGAGGTGTGACCTTATTAGAGGAAGTGTGTTATGGGGGGTGACCTTATTGGAGGAAGTGTGTTATGGGGGGTTGACCTTATTAGAGGAAGTGTGTTATGGGGGG
>LOJH01063617.1:0-10700 GCA_001685095.1 Ellobius talpinus
TAGCCGCTGGCTTCAGTCGTGTCCCCGACTGAAGGGCAGGGTGAGGGCCGGAGCAGCACTTACCTGCAGCGGTGGGGTCGGGGCGCTGAGGGCGGGCGACATCAGCGGGCCAGGGCCTGCGGGTCCTACCGTGCTCTGCCCTGCGAGGCTCTGGCCGCCAGACACACTTCCTCAATCCTGCGGCCGCCTGGCGGGCGGAGAGGGCGGGTGGCGCGGAAGCAGGGCCGCGCCAGAGGGTCCGCTGCCCACGGCCTCGGCAGACGAGGACGCGGACCCCCAGTTGGCCTGCCTCGGTTTCCCTAGCTGCTAGATGTCGGTGACCAAGCACACTGCTGGCGCTTTGGTAGATGCTAGGGCCCTGGGACTTTGTAGGGTCTTCTCCAAGATGCCCTGCTTGTCTTCCCTGGGGACAGACACAGTGACAAGACTGCTCCGGTCTCTGCTCAGCCTTTAAGGAAGGAAGCCTTTAAGACTCTGCTCTAGTAAATGATTGATTTCTATCTTGTATGCTGGCTATATACTCTGGCTGTAAATATAGGACGAGGATAATAATGTGTGTGCAGGTCTTTAGTGAGCAGTACAGAAACTGCTTTTTAAACGTTGATGTTCTGTAAACTGTACCTTTTCACCACTAGTTCGCTAAATTAATTATGGACATTTACAAAGATATTACTAGTTGGTGACTTCTTTTCAGATTTTCAGCCTCTGGAGTGTCTGGACTACAGGCCCATGCCGCATTGCCTGGTTGATTGTGGTAAGGTGTAAACCATGGTGCAGTGTTGTGCCAGCTGATGTCACTGAGGAGAATAACCAAACTCAGGCTAAACTCTCATGGCTAAGCTGCCGCCAGGCTTCCGATGCGCCTCTGATTTTCCCTCAGAGAGGAGAGTCCTCTGCCGAAAAGCAGTTCCGTACCTAGACACTTCCGCGGTAAGGTAACAAGGAATATTCCCGAGACCACGCACAAAGCGCATAGACAGAGCACCAGAACTCTCTCTGCCAGTTCACAGAATCTGAGCAGCTGTGGGCCGCCCGAGATACTTCAGGAGCACCGCAAGTGTTTACCTGGGATCGGTGTTCGCCAGGGAGACTCTTTTGAGGCTCTCCTACGCTCTGTTTTCCCTCCACTGACCACCCTTCCGAGAAAGGAGGCGCAGTTCTGCACTCCTGTCCTCACCACCGAGGTTCTCAGACCAATTAGCAAGGGCAGCGGTATGACTGCTACCGAAAAGTCCCTAAGAGTTTGCAAGGCGTGGCGTCAGCAGTTTGAATGAGCCTGGTTTGGCGTCGACTTCAGAGCATACATCGCTGCCACCTAGCGTTACTAGGAGGAAATCCATGCCTAGTGGCAGGACAGACAGGACAGACACTTGGTTGCCAATACTTACTGTGGCAAGAAAATTTCCGCTTTAAACAAGGTTGGGAATAGACTAGGAAAAATGCCCAATGTAGAAAATCATCTGGAACATTCGACACATGTATGGCCTGATCCCAGCATTCAACTTTACCCGGTAGGCGTGCGTTAGTCCCCAGTTTGCAAAGGAGACTTTACTGCAGCACAGTTAAGATTCCTTTTCCCTTCTTTTTCATTTCCGCAGACCCATGTTTTTGCTCGCATTCCACCCAGATTTTCAGAACCCTGAGGTTGGAATGACTGTCTCCAATGGGCTTCAGTTGGTAGACCATGGTCAGAGGTAGGTCAGTCACCTACTTCTCTGAACAGCCCACCGAGGCTTAGTACTGTTCTTTCTGTCTTTTGATGTTTGTCTTTGTTCAGTCAGATCCTCGCTTTCTTCTGATATCCCCAACAATGATTTAAAGACCACTACCCCCAATCTCCACTTGCAAGCACAGTCTATTGCATGGACTCTAGCGAGGAGTGGACATTAGAAAGTAGCTGCCCAGCTGGGTGGTGGTGACGCAGGCCTTTAATCCCAGTACTCAGGAGGCAGAGGCAGGCGGATCTCTGTGTCTGTGAGTTTGAGGCCAGCCTGGTCTACAGAGAGAGTTCCAGGACAGCCAGGGCTACACAGAGAAACCCTGTCTTGAAAAACAACAACAACAACAACAACAACAACAACAAAGCAAGAAAGAAAAGAAAAGAAAGTAGCCACCCACCAAGCTAGAGCTCTTCTTTTATAGAACACACCCAACCCCAGCCATACAACTGCACATATACACGCCCCTGCACACCTTTTACACACATACTCAAACACACCCATTCCACCTATTGTCTCTAGAGTGGTTCTCTTCAGGCAGTCATGCCCTAATTCGTCAAACAACAGGAAGTGTGATTTTACATCATCTCTTCATGTTTGGCTGAAAGCCAAGACATCCATAAGTACAGTAACACACACACTAGTGCATGCTAGCAGATGTCCGAAAAGACAGTAAAAGTCCAACCTTCCCTGGGCCATTTTTAAGGGGGTGGGGCTTTTCACACATGTCAGTCACCTGGACTTTGGACAGCTTGATCTTTCCAGACCTACCCAAGTCCCAGTGAAGGTTTCTGCTCCAGCATCAATGTCAGGTCACAACCAGGCGATTGACATTTCTTGGCAATTAGAAGCCTTAAGAACTTCAGCTAAGTTAGGTCCACACCCTTAGATCATCGTAGAGAAAAGTCACGCACACACAAAACCCCAAAACTAAAAAGCAAACAAACAAAACATGGTCACTATTTGGGGACAAAATGTTTTCCCTAAATCCTCATTTTCTGTACTCAGTCTTCATTGGTTTGTGATTAAAAGGGGCTTGGGCAGCATAGAAAGCACCTTACACTTAGCCTGTAAGGTACAGGGCTGTTCAACACCCAAGACTACAGGAATGGACATTACCATCAGGTAAAAGAAGGCCTGTGTGTTACCAACTGAAGGAGTACACGTTTATTATTGCCATTACCATTGCTTATCAAAAGCCATGGTATATAAGTCCTGGAAAGAAGATTCTGCCACATAAATTCAAATGGGGTTAGTCCTTCAGTGAAAAAAAAAGAATGTTTCTCAAAAGTTCAATTTTATTTTGTCATTGCTGAACATGATCTGAAGTTAGGATCAGAATTCCCAGTCCAATCAATTTAAAAACCATACCACAGGGGTCAACCTTAAAGAAGTGAAATCTAACATTATATAGATTTTCATTTCTAAATACAGTATATTACAGAAGGTTAAATATACTACCTCTGTGTACTTACAGCTATAAAAAGATACATTAATGATACCAATTATAAATAATGTAACATTTCATATTAAAGGCATTATTGTACAATGGAGGACTAGCAACCCTCTAATGTACTATGGTGAAGGGTAGTGCTTAGAGTTATTGAGATGCTGAAAGGTCAGTGTATGAGGCCAAATCCCGGTTTAATCAGTCACTGGTAGTATAAGTGCTGAGGGGGAAAGAAGGTGAATGGAATATTGCTTGTCTCTGACAGGGCTGAGAGCCCCAGTTCATGCATCATAGTCTTGATGCACACACTGGTTCTGATATGAGGCTTTGTTTTCACTGTTGCTCAGTCCAACTTAAATCCTTAAGTGTAGCCAATTAGAGAGGTGTGTTACTGACAGCTAAAGTAGCCAAACAGCAGTCAGTCCAATTGGTTCTATTCTTAGAGCATTATGAGAATGGCTTTAGTTTTCCAAGCTAAACTATGGAATTTGCATATCACATGGATACATCAAAGAGGGGAAAATGTTGTAATGTGAATAAAATATCAAGGTCACTTGGTTGGTGACCATATCCCTTATGGGATTCTGGTGTCATTAGCTAATCAATCAGAAACGGAAACCCAAAGGGGACTTTACAGCTACGGAGCTGTTCAGTGGCAGCTGTCTTTCAGTGGTGTACACTTTACTGATCTAAAACCAGTAACGGAGCTGGAGGAAAGAAATAGGGAGCAGGTGCATCCATCACCGAATGTGGTAGAAATGGATAATTTGCAAAAGTGAACGATGGCTCTGAGTGTCAAATGTGCGGCTCAACTGTCTGGGTTTGCTCAGCTAGGGTAGCTCTAAAATGGGCCATCAGTGGCAAAGGTGACACTAAGTTTGCTCTCTGCCAGAAAAGGGCCTTCGGGATGGCTGACCATCTCAGAACTACAGGGCAAACTCTTTGGGATGTTGATTTGCTCATTTCAATGTCAGGGCTGTTTTCAAGGAGAATCCCACCATCAGTGTTAATATGCAGCCCCTGGGACCGGCGCCCCTACAGACCAAAGCCTTCTGAAGTCTTTCCTTGGCATATGTTTCCCCTAAGCTGCCCACACTGGGTCCCTGGGATCCTCCTTTCCTACAACACCTACCTTTGCTTATGAATAGTCCCACTTCAACCTCAGGATGAGGAGGGACTTGTTCCCTGCACAGGTGACCCCGAGGAGCCCATGAGAGAGCCGCACATGCAATAAGCTTTTTCAACATTCCTCCTGGGGTCAGCAAAGCATTTAAAACAACTGCAGGACACTCCAGAGACCATCTCGTATTAACAGAGCCATGGAGGTCTTCGCTGTGTCCTGCACTTAGGCTAAAGGCAAAGTCACAGCTGGAAACCATTTCCTCCCCAGGCAGGCCTGCAGCTTCACACATAACATCCAGCCACCCACAGTTTGGTCCATAAAGCATGAGTGTGAGAGGAAAATCAAAACCAGTAAACTCTAGTAGACCAAGTGTCCGGAAGAGAAGGTCCTGGGAAGATGAGCGCTGTTGTCCTGCTCTCTGCTCGTGGCAAGTTGGAGTTGCCACAGACAGTTGTCCAGCGTTGGAGGAAGAAACTGGTCCTGTTGCTCAGGGGTTCTTGTCATTCAGTTTGATGGTGACAGTTTTCACTTCTGTATACTCAGCCAGAGCATATTCACCTCTGTGAAAACAGAAAAGGGACAGTTCACAGTGTCAGTTCATGGATCTGGGAAAACTCTCTCAGGTGCACAGTTTGAGTGCTGGGGTTTGTGGGACAAGACACAATGTGGTACCTGGTCGGAGTAGGGGCAGTGGGCACTCTGATGTCCTTAGTAAAGTGTCGGGAGCTGAAAGAGTGAGTTTAAATGCTAAGTTCCTGTGTATGGTGCTTTTGAAGCCCTTAAAAGAGCTAGGGTTTGCTCCTGGGCCAAGAGAGAGGGGAACCACAGAACAAACCAGGGTCAGTTCTCTGGGTCAGGCAGGTGGCTGCAGAAGAGGGGCCCTTGCAGGTGGATGAGGGGAATCGGTGTGTGAGAACTGCACCAATTGTTTCAGTTTTAAGCAGTAATTTTCTAGAACTTGAAGAGAGAGAAATAGCTATGTCTAAGCCTGAGGAGGCAGCCCAGGGCCCACAGGGACATCTGGCTCTGAAGGGCACAGCTGTAAGAGGAGCTGGGTCAGACTGCAGAAGAAAGGGAACAGACACTGGCCTAGGCTAGACACAGGGATGTGATGGCCTTCAGGTTAGCATCTTTGGAATGGTTCCTTCTCTAATGACTTATATGGGCCAAGGACTGGAGAGGCCATCTCTGTATTAAAAGATCACAGTCCCGTCTCATCTCTGGGACCTGCAAGTGAGCTGCTCAGCTCAGTGTCATCAACATCACTTCTGAACGTGTTGGAAATGCAAATTCCGGGGCCTCCCCCAGCACTACTATGGCAGGTAAAGCAGGGAAGGCAAACGAGTAAACTGTGTCCACTTCCCACTCCCCTGTCCTGGAGCACGTGGTAGGTGGCACAGCAACGGGGAACTGATGCTGGAGATGGAATTCTTGTGGTTAATCAATTGACTTTGAAACAGAGACTTTCTGGGTCATTTGGGTGGCCCAGTGGTTCTTAAAAATTGAAGAAGAGAATTGAGCAAAAATGAGACAAGACACAAAAAGGTACTAGTGGGCTGGTTGGGAAGATGGCTGGGGCCTTGAGCCAAGTATGAGGCAAGGAAACTCAGTCCTCATAGCCTCTGGCCTAGCAGACACCTCGATCTAAACTCAAAGAGACCTGCACCTGTCCTATAGAGCTTGGTGACACATGATGGAGTCATCGAAGACTCTGATTTTTCAGTACCATTAAAAAAAACAATATATTGATGGGATCAGAAATTTCCTCAGTGGGGTCAAGGGTTTGTGTTTAGTAAGTTCTCTGGGTGGTTCTGATGCCTGCTTGAGTGTAAGAGCCATGGTGGCTCAGGACTGTGGAGTAAAGATGATTGGAGTCCCTAAGACGGATTCAGCTGTGCCATGGGAATGCCACCACTCCAGTTCCATCAACTAGGGAGAATTCACATCGGCCACTCACTCTGTGCTGAGTAAGGAATGTCACTGTTAAAAAGGTGTGCTGTTTTTAATGTACTGTATGTTCTTACAAAGCAACAGGGAAAACACAAATCACCAAATGGAAAAATTCGACAAAGGACATACTCATTTTTGCAGAAAAAGAAATTCAAATTCCAATAAGCGTGAAAGGGACACTCAATGTCTTACACCTGGGGACACGTAAAACTACACAGGGACACTTTCATGTGGCCGAGCACTGAATTCTAAGTGAGTAACTATATACAAGGAAGCATATAAACAAGGTTTGTAATAATAATAATAATAATAATAATAATAATAAAGGCCCGTGGAAATAACGCCAGTGCCCATTCTAGGTGGCTGTCACTAAAGGACTGGGACATATCTGAAATGCATCTTCACTGGCAAAATGTAGCTTGCTTCCACATTAACAAACAGAGAGAATGAGTGGATTTGTGCATACCCACAGAAAACACACCATAAACTTTCCAAATGAGCAAATAATATTGCTTTGCAAAAGTCCTAAGTGCTGGTGGTTTAATCAATCTCGGAAAGAAAAGGGGTGAAATGGTCCCGAATTAGCTCGTGTCAAACAGCTCTGAAGTGTCAGCATATTCTCGCAGGAAACAGACTGTGGATTCCTCCTTCTTTCTATTTCCTCATCTGTTGTTCTGGTTCAAGATGCTGCTGTCCTCATTCAACCCCTCACCCAGTCTTTTTGACATCAGCCACCAAAGCCATTTGAGAGCTCAGCCTTCCTCCTAATAACCCCCCCTAGAATATAGCTGGGGACAAGGATTGATAACGGTTCCCTGACAAATGCCCAGAACCTTACACGAAGCTTCGAGTAGTAAAGATGCTCAACAAATATTTCAAGAGAAAAATTGCCAAGAGCTCAAAGATCACCTCTCGCCTACAGGGTTTGCTGGGGATATGCCCTTGGACCAACTGTGGTCAGCAAGGACATCTTTAGAGACTCAGCTGGGAGTCTCAAGGTCAAATTTGAAGAGCAACACAAGACAGGCCAGAACAAGTGCTTTTTCCAGAAGCTTTGGTTTAGGTTTCTATTTGTTTCTGCCATTAAATTTTTTAAAAATTTAAATTTAAAATTAGCTTTCTTTTAATTTATAAAAACAAAACCAAATGAGACTAAGGGTCAGGGAGGAAGGTCTGGCCTCACTGCATCTCTGCTGTATGAGTTTTTGTTGGCTGTCTCGGATGCCTTACTTACATGGCAAAGCAAAGAAGCAGAAAGCAATGCACCAAGAGGAACAGATTTTTCAGTCTCCATCCAAGACCAGCCCAGAAACACACCCTGGAGGGGCCAGCAGATGTGCAGCCAGTAACCAGCCCAGCTCTGGGTGACCAGTTTGGGGAAAACCATGGAATCCACCTTATGGTGCTCCAGCATAGAAAAGGGGAACTTGTTACAACAAGGAGACATTAATTCAAAACAACTGAAAATAGAAATTGTTTTCAAGGCAGTTTTCAGGTTCCTTACAAATGGTTTTTAAATACTTCATCAAAAAAACAAAAAAAAGCTTTGGAAAAATATATGGCAAAGATTTTTTTTTAAAGACGTTCAAGAAAGTCCCTAGCACAGCTGTCAAGATGAAACATAGCCAAGGTCTGTGAGCTTAGCAAGCCAGTCTGTGGCAGGCATAGGGACCACAGACCCCAGCCAGGATATGGGTGGCCCAGGTAATTAAGCTCTGCCAGACACCTGCAGAGGTTCTAGGGTAGCAGCGGCCAGGCAGGTGTCCTTCATGTGCCCTGCAGTCACTCTGTGTCCTTCCAGTGACTTTCACTTAGGGGACTGGAGTGCTTGCTGTCTCCCTGCCTCTAGAAGGAAGGCTGTGAGGGTGCTGGATTTCCTAGTCCTCACAACCCGCCTGGCTGAAGATAAAGGACCAGAGGAGACAAGTGACCACTTGAGCTCTGGTGGCTTCATCTGAAGGGACTGACAGAGATGACTCCTAGGGCCAGAGTCAGCTCAGTGATAATGAACTTGCCTCACATGCTGGATGACCTAAGTACCTTTCCCAGTACTGCAAAAAAGAACAATATCTCCCCAAACAAAATTAAAAAACACCAATAAGACACAGGTGGGCTCTGCTTAGCAAGTTCTGAACTATGGAAAACCCAAGGCCAAGGTGCCAGTCGGTGTTATTCTTAACTCTTGTCCTTTTGGTTGTGAGCCTAACCTTTAATGGCTGAGCCCTTTCTCCAGCCCTACTTTTAACACTTTTATGTTCCGCTAGCCTCCTGGGTCGGTTTTGTCCCCTGAAAGCTGTTATCCCCTCTCATGGACTGTCTCCACAAGAACATGAATGACTGTGCAGGGTCTCTTGCAAAACCTTCTGGAGTCTGTGCTCAGCAAATGTCAGCTGTCACCAGCGTTGTTACTATTGGAGGAGCCTGGAAGGAACTTGGGTGACCCTAGCCCTGGCCTCCCATGCTCGGCTGGAAGGCTCCTCTGAGAGGCCATGAAGTAGAGGCTCCAAAATGGCAAACATGACAGGCCGCCAATGGGGCACCGAGCTCCTGCCATGGGTCTTTGTGGCCAAGAATCAATAAGTTACTGCAGGAGAAGCAGTCACAGGACCAAGAACCTAAGAAGACTGTGTGGTTTTTGCTCCTGTGTGCAGATGATTCTTGAGTATCTTTTATGAGTCAAGGATAGTCTGAGCAGAGCTGAGGTGGAGTAAGGGGCCCTAATTCCATGTAGACCAGTCAAGAGCTGGTGGAAGCCAGTCCCTACCCATTGGAACAGCCTCAAGAACCTACAAGCAGAGCTGCTCGGTAGGGCCCAGGCTGGTCTGTTCTGACTACAATGGCAGGCATGTAGAAGGTAAAGCATTTGTATATAAATGACACAAACTGTTTAAACAAAAGGGAGAACATGAGCTCTCAGAAAGGTCCAAGGACAGCCTTGGGGTGTTATCACAGATGGCTCCCCAGGATCATTGAGCCTACCAAGATGTTTGTCCACACTGGCTAATAAAACCCAGGACAGCAGTAAGGGAGAATGGAGAGAGATACCAGCATGTAGTGACTCCACCCAGGGACACTCTACTCAGCTTTGGGCCTGGGCCAGAGGCAAGATGGCCCATCCATTAATCTTAGGAGGTCAGGCAGGAAAGAGACACAGAAGAACTTGTTTAGGCCCAGAATGTTCTGCTGGGGCCATGGAGGTGCAGCACAGCTCCTCAAAAAAAAAGTAACCAGAAGGAATTAGAGTCACCCACAGTATGACCTCAAAGCTTGTGCCAGGCTCTGAAAGCAAAGCCAGGCAGATTCAGAGCCTGACCGAGCCAGTCTGTTTTCTCTGATCAAAATGGAGACGTGTATGCTAAGACTTACATTTGCCACCCCCCACACCCATCCTGCTATCCTAGGCCAAAGAACTGTAGGATGTCCCTAGGGTGATGGCACTGGGCAGAGCATGAAGCTGAGGCTGCAGGTTAGTTCTGGGGATCCGGGCGGGGACAAGGGTGGGAAGGAAAAGGGACAGATCCTGAGCAGCCTCCATCGAGGACCACTAGCCTTCATGGAAGAGTGGAGGGTGAGGGGGTCAGAAACACTTACAGTTCTCTGCCATTTCCAGACATTTTGAAGCCACCAAATGGAGCCTGTGTGTAGAACGCATTGTAGCAGTTGATCCTAGAGAAAGGGAGAAAGGAGCTCTGGTTACCTGGAGAATGCTTGCCTGCATCTTGAGACACTGGAAGCATAGCGATGCCCACCAAATGTGTGGCCTTTGGGCAAAATTTCCATAACTTGATCACAGCACACCCTTTACTCCTGCTTCCTTTCTTCCCGCCAGAAACTACAGCTGGAATATATGGAGGAAGAGAGCTAGGGGATGGGTTAATGTGAAATGATCAGGCCTGACCTCAGAGCTCTGCTTCCTAGACTACATATGTGACTCTAAGCTTATTCAACCCCTTTGAGTCTCATTCCATTCATCCGGAAATGGGCGTGAGTACCGAATCTTCAGAATTATCAGGGAACAGAGATAAGCGTCCATACTTAGTAGGTTAGTTATTCTCTGCCTTTAGAATCCACCAGAGACAAAATCAGAGAGGTCGGGTGACACAGCTCAAAGGTCCAGGCTTTGGAGCCTCCTCAGCTATGTCCCGTGACCCTTGATCACCATGGGTTCTGCACCCTCAGAACAACCAATTCAGATTCATCCAACTTCACATGCAAAGTTCTCGTGCAGAAATATTTTTCTCTTTGACAGTATTCTCTAAACAATAGTGTACAATAAATATCAACACAGTACTGTATTAGGTATCACAAAGCATGTAGATGATTTTGAAGAAGGTAGGAGGGGATGAGGTGTATCTTAGTGGTAAAATGCCTTTTTAGTATGTTCCAGCTCCTTGGTCAGTATGGTACAGATAGATAGATAGATAGATAGATAGATAGATAGATAGATAGACAGACAGAT